>JAECUM010039954.1:0-18024 GCA_016617855.1 Megalonaias nervosa | reverse complement strand
AAATCTCTTGCAGGTCGATGCATTAGGATGTATTCAGAAATAGCCTCCAAAATGATAAACAAAACCTTACTTGCACTATGACAAAAAATGGTAACTGCTCAAAAAATTGTATTATTTTTTGTAAATATTGGCAAACTTTGCTAGGTAACTTACCGTCCAAAACTGGATGAAATATTTAAGGGAAGTCAATGCTACATAGATGCAGTATATAAGGGCATAACCCAGGAAAAGCACAAAGAACTTATAGGTTGTAAATCCAACACAGTTGTTCACCCTGAAATTAAAATATAAAAGTCATACTGTAGCACACAAATTATATAAAAATAACATAACTGTAAAGTTTGTCTTTAAAACAGAAAATGGAGCTGTCAGAAGACAGAGATTCTTAATATGTATTTGCCAGGCATGTCCGGTAGGTCAGAGGTTTTGATCACCACATATTTTGAGCAACTGGACATTGGTCATGGGAGTTCTGTGATTATCATATAAGCTTGTCTTTGATTTCTTTATCCATTATAACTCACCAAAATAACATTAAATGAAGTACAATTCAAAGGTCACAAGGTCATGTTTACAGGTTGTTTCTTTGTTGAAAAAACAATAAAGATCTTTCCAACTAAGTTTAATTCCAAGGTGACAACATTGTTCTTTGTTGCACAATTAACAGATGTGTGCATCTAAGCATGTTTGGTTATTATGTTTTCCTATTTGTTTTTTATAACCTCATTACACAAGACAAAAAAGGTGTAAAAGCTTATCTCATAGACATATAAGAAGCCCTATAAGAGAATGACTGCCCAAGGATATGTACTACGGACAATGCATCTTTCACACCACATGGTTTGTGTCAGAGTGTCATCATATGACAACATTTGAACAAAATATGTCTAGCCTAGCCGCAAATTAAGAAAAAAAGATACTAGTAACAGGAACTAACTTTAATTATCATCTGTCAAGACTAATTTCTGAATCTGATCAAATAAACTTCACCACCTGACGTTTATTGTAAATTCCAGTTAATCTGATGTTACACGATTTTCAAAATAATAAATGTTTGTTATCCATTAATAATTGATTTTTAGAATAGAATAAATACTGTGGTGGGGTGAAATTCTGAAGCACAGTTTTCTGAAAAAAGAAATTTCTTTTTATAAAATAATCTGCTTGAAAAGAAACCAGTTCATCATGGAATGATAACATTAATACAAAAATACCCGTTCATCATGGAATGATAACATTAATACAAAAACACCAGTTCATCATGGAATGATAACATTAATACAAAAACACCAGCAAATCTGAAACTGAAAATGATAATTTTTCATTAAATTTAATAATTAGGTATATCAAAATTTTCTTTTTCATCACAACTTGTTTTATCTCCTTTTTATGCTTTTACATTCAAATTTCACAAATTTCTGGATCTCTGCTAGAGTAAGAGGTCTCAAAATAACAACAAAAATAGCACAAGAGTTGAACTGGTCTTTGGTGTACTCTTACAAATGGGATGAACTCTGCATGAACTCATAATTTATTATTATTATTTATTTTTATTATCACCCTCACTTCTACCTTTTATGGATGATACCATATCTCTCAGGGTTCTATTCTTACAAATTTTTACTAACACCCTCAATTCTGCCATTTATGGATGATACAATGACCTTAATTTTTCACCTTTGGACCAAGAAATTTCCTTCTATTGTGCCCATTAAGTTCACTTTTGGACTGACTGAATCATGCACTTTCCAAGCTTACTTAATAGAGTGTGCTCATTGCCAAAGAGCATAAGACAACTGATTTCATTGGCTGATGTCTTAATGATTTTGATTAGCTCAGATAATATTCAAAAGCACATGGTCAGCGATCATTTAAAAGAAAATGTAAAGAAGATGAAATGTGTAGTAAAGCAATGCTACATATAGATTTTAAGTAGCATATATGGAGTACGAAATTCTAGTCAGATATGGTCTCAAGCATGAGGAATAAAAAATCCCAGTACTGAAGGCTCCAGACAGATAATGATCACAGGCACATGGGTTATAGATTATTAAACTCAGCAATATCAACTTTTCCGACATGATTAATTTAGTGGACAAGGAAACTGCTGAAAACTGCACAATAATCTGACTCAACAATAACTGATGCAAAATATATCACAGTGTTTCCACTAGGTTTGTGCTACTACTGGTACCTTGTACAAGCAAGGATGGAAAAAGTCAGTACAAGCCCATATTCCACCACTACCAATGCTAATCAACAAATCTCATCAATGTATGGTTTGTCACTTGCACAGACTGGAGATAATCATGTTTAAACCAATACTCTTGAGTAAGAAAATGAAATGAATGCATTTCTGACCTTTACAGGACGTGTGTTCATAATGGACAGCATTTACAAGTCAAACAGAACACAACAGTTTGTTCCCTACAGCATTGCGAATTTTATCATATCTGTAACTCAAAAAACTTATCAGGTCAACATAATTAAATGTAGCTAAAGTACCTAATTCATTTCATACAAAGGATTTTAAATGAATTAAGTATTTTTAGCTATATTTAACGATACTGACCTGAAAATTTACTGAGTTACAGATAGGATAAAATTTGCGATGGTATGTGGAATAAACTATTGTGTAATCCCATTCCAATATCGTCATGGTCAGTCACCAACTTATCCACACACAATTAATAACTTTGGTTCTGAGTTCACTTATAAAGTAAATAGCTAGTGTTTCCATGCACCATATAAAACGTTCAGTTTTAGTGGCTTGTTGTAAGTTAAAACCTTCAAGTTCAGCATGGCTTGATCACATGACTTAGTCAACTATAAATAGAAACTGGCAAAATCCAAATGAAGCAGGTCCCCCCAGTAAATGAACAAGTCATTATTAATTTATTTTGAATAAAAGAAAATAAAAACACCAAAAAATAAACTCCATAACAACTAGTACTTTTTGAAAGAATGAACTTATTGATCACTATAATGTGATTACAGGTTCCTCAACGCAAACAGAATGAAACAGAAAGTGACTGCTTGGAATAATGTTTATGAAACACAGAGAGAGAGGTGCTTTAATTTGTGTTGTTTCATCTTGAATCAAATATTAAACCCTTGCAATCATCAAAGGGATAAGCCAAAGTTCCTTCTGGTGTTGTGTTGTTGCCAACGTTCACTGATCAAAGTCTGCAGAGATATAGAACTACACATGTATGAATAGACTTTGATGTTTAGACAGTTAACTTTCAAGACTTAAAACACATTTTACAGTTTGCCAACAGCTTCATCTTTTTATGGCACAGATGAAACTTTTATCGGTAAAAATCTGCATATACATGTGTAATGGAACCCATGAAATAAAGCTGGACAAGTGAATAATACTGCAGAAATTAATAAATCCATGACACAAGGGCCTGTTTTAATGACTCATGTTTGAATTCCTTGAATACGCAAGAAAAACCGTGACCCCCCACTTTTCCTGAATGATCCCACCTTTTCATTGTGGAATGAACATGACCTATCAGATTCTAGATTTGCCATTTGAGAATTTGAATCAACTCTTGCCAGATATGATACAACAGTCCCCCCCCCCCCCAACTCCTTTAAACAGGAGTAGGACAAGATTTGTGATGAATCACCTTCTCCCCTTTCCTCTGGCATCCATGATCTTTTATGTTTGAAGCCCCCACCCATACAACTTGCATCAATTTGTCATCACTGTCCTCAAGTTCTAACGGGTCCTTTTCTGCATCCTGTGTAATATTACTTGAGGAAGTGGGCTCATGCAAAACAGAATGGTACATTTACATCATTTCCTCTCTGAAGGATTAAAACTTGGAATCAACTGACCTGGTAATCAATTAAGTTATATGACTTTTACAAAGGCTCTGTGTTAAATTTCCATGTTGAGATGATAACAGAGATTTTGCAGAAGACAGTGTCTCTCCTGCTCTTCCACCTTCATTTTCTTAAAGGGTTGATTTTTAGGCCCTTTACCTGGGTCTTAATTCTTTTGATCCCTTACAGATATATCCTCTATGAGTGACATGCTCACCCGTTGACATGTGGTCCACCAATTAACAAAAGAAGACAAACTGAAAGAAAATCTGAAGATGCCATGATCCTTCAAACAAAACCATTGTGAAAATGAGATTCACATAAAAAGTTTTGTTAAAAACCAAATAAATTGAGAAAAGGAAAGAGCAAATCCACCACATAATAATCACACCAAAGGGGGAATTGAATTGTGCATGCACACAGGTAGTTTTGTTGGATTAGCCATACAGAGTGTGTTTATCGACTGCCAAACACAGTGGGTTTATAGAGTGCTAAACAGAGTGGGTTTATAGAATTCTAAACAGAGTGGATTTATAGACCTTTTGGGGAAGGAAGGAATAGAATGAAGATTATCACATCATAGCAAATTTTCTAGCAGGTAAGTATAAAATAAAGGAAATTGCTCATCTAGTGCATGATCAAAAACTGAATGCAGAAGATGAAAGTAAATCTTTAAAGACCAGCTTTGACACTGTTGTGTGGTACTCCTCCTCAAGTTAAATATGAAATGTTTAAAGAAAATATCCATTTTAATAACACAGTTAAATAGCATGATTATGTCAGGCTACCTGTCAATAGAGGCAAGACTTTGGACAAATAGCTATGGAAATTACAAACCACGGACAATGATGATCCATCTTCAGCACACAGGATCCGCATACCGAGCAGTGGTGAGAGCGATCTGGCTTGATGCATTTACATTTCTCACAGTACCTGGGAACTAAAATTTAAAATATATTATTTCTTTAGCTTTTGGGGTTTAAAACTGAAACAATGAATTTCATCAGATGACATTATATTATTGTTTGCTCAAGAACTATCATAAAAAAAACAGTCAAATCTATTGTATGCAGCCACCTTTGGAAAAAGGCCAAACTGAACAAATATTGTACATCAAATATTATTGCTGGTATTGATTATTATTATTATTATTATTATTATTATTATTATTATTATTTTCAATGCTGTTATTATTACTTGAGTCAATTTTATTTTAAAATAATCTTTATTTTATATTTTTAAAATTTCAGACCTTTTTATAATGTTTTTTTTCTAGTAATTTTTCAGCCAATTGGCACAATTTATTATTCAAAGAATTTATCATTCAGAAATTCTGGCCAAAATCGTTTCATTCATAGATTTCTTGAAGCTTTCCTTCTGGCTTGTTTTGCTTTTAAGTAGTATCTTTTTGCATACATGCATGGTACAGAGACAGCTAGTTCAACTGCTCATATATTGCAGCTGGAGTTGGCTATTGCAGAAGTAACAGACCTAAGTCAGATATATAAAGTGTCAACCAAAACTGATAGATCCCCTTTGTTCTGATTAAGTGTTTTTATTTGCAAATTTCACTTACAGTGACTAATGTATGGCTCAGAAGTGCCCCAGCACTTGGAACCATGGAAAGATTGTGATGAAACTATACAAACAGAAGTTCAGTCCCCTGCATACAGTTAAAATAATATCTCTATATTATGTTGGAATATCAAAGTGCATATTAAATACAGACCAAATATTTAAATACAGAATGTCATACGTCATGACATCGCACATTTTGTGAAAATTGGTTTTTATGAATTTATAAATATCTTCAAAAATTTCATTCAGAAGAAGCTAAAATGATCTGAATATGGTACATATTTGTGTGTGTATTTGTATGTGTGTGACAATCTTCATCTGATCTAGTGCAGTAGAAAAGTTTATTGTAAGACAAATTTGTACAGACTTCCTTGTGTTGTTCTTCCCTTCAACAATATTTATTTGATCTAGCTTAGTGGAAAAGTTTACTGTAATACAAATTTGGGCAGACTATAATGATCGTATTGTTCATTTAAGTTGTTAAAAGAATTTCTGAATCTTTTATTTTCTTCTGTTTACATTTCATCTGAGATTTACCAAAAAAATGAAAATGGTATTGAAGTTCTGAAAGGAGAATTGTCAAGAGCTTGATATTTCTTATCCAGTGTCGACATGAGATTTTAATGGTCACTGTGGTGGCATGTAAGATGTATTCTTTCAGACAAAATATATTTTATTTCTGGGAAAGGAAACTTACTTTGAATCAAAGAATTTAACCTTCAAAGAAATTCTTAAGATAAAGAGGCAAATCATTTCATCCGATAATTACTTGATGAATTATGAAAAGCCTAGACCATTTACATCCTCAATGGTAGGCTGCATGAGGATAAAACTGGAATTATAAATGCAAGTGCTGCAGATGTTTATAATGCGTTCAGCATGTAATTTCCTTACATAACAAATCTCGAAGTTGGAGACTGATGTGAATTAATGCATTTCTTTACCAAAATGATAACTGGCTTTCAGTCACCATCTTATGATGTTGACTGGGATAATGTAGGTTGACAATATTTTTTAAAAATTGCAAAAACAAAAGTTTTATTTAGTGATACGTTTCATACTGTTTTTGAAAAGATGCAAATTCTGATGTCATACACAAAATTGGTAAATATGTAAAAATAATCATCTCAAGCCATGTGATGTAATGTTTCAGATCTCATACCCTTCTTCAAAATAAACACTGGTAGAATGACTAAGGCCGGTAACTGAGATGAACACAATTTTTTTGCTCTTAATAAATGTAAAACACATAGCTCAAAAGAAAATTTTAATTCCTATCTTACTTTGAAGTGTAAATTTAAAAATTTGTGTAAAATGATGGTACAACAATATAAGAATAAACTCAACAGTACTGACTAACTTAATAAAACTTTGGAGAAGAGTCAAGTATATTATGCACCACTAGAGAGATAAAAGTGACATTTCATATAAAGAGTGGTACAGTCACTTTAGTAGACTTGTATACCCAGACAATGCTACTCTCCTCTGTGATTATGCTGATGATATCCTTTATAGTCCCATTGAAGAAGATGAAATTATGAGAAGTAATTGAAATTATGGAGATGGGAAATGGGAAACCTGGGGTGGGGTGGGGATGTTCAGACAGTATGTTGACCGAAATTTTAAAGCACACTGTTGTAGTAATCATTTTATTTAGTAAATTATGTTTCTCTGAGAATACTTACCCAATCACATTAACATTAGGATTTAAGCCCGCTACCTAACTTAATCCAGCCCTGTGGTCTTTCCTGTCTCATGTAAACAAAGGGTAATAACTCTTGCCCATTACCTCCCCTTGCCACCACCACGTGACACTAGTTTTTAAGCTAAGCGATATACCAATGTTCACATGGCAGGGTGGTTGGGAGGGTCTTTAAGTAATGTGATCAGGTAAGTATTCTTGGAGATACAAAATTTACTGAAAACTTTTGCTCTCTCTTTCAATTACGTTCGCTGATCTCATTAACATTTGCAGAATAAGTAATAGGAGGAGAGATGCTGAGCACCCTAACTAAACCTCATGCATTTTTCTAGGGAGGAAAGATTGGATTCAATATTTGAACAATAATTAGCTCTCCTACTTATGCAATGCACAATCAGGTTATGAAGATTATTACTGAAATCTTCTTACCATCAAAATTCACTGGTGAATCCAGCAAAACTAAAAGGCTGTGCCAGTTTGATTGGGTCAGTTTTTCATACAAGTACAGGTTTCTACACTGCCCTTTACAATCAGAAATCTAGATTTTCTTGTGTATAAACATTTCCTTTTTTTGGATTGATTGCGAGTTCCTTCGTGAAGGCAGGGCAATGAAAGCTGAGTGGTTTGGATAACTCCCTCTGAAACGGTTTGTATGACCCATCAGTTTCCGAGAATGGTCGGTCCAAATCAGATGAAAAGGGAGTAGCCTAGTGCCTCAGGTGGGTCACCAGAGGTCATGGATAACAGTATCCCTGACAGAAGGAGAAACTGTGTTCCTCTTTTTCCTCTCCCTGCCTGCCTGCAAAGATGGGCATATTGCAGCCTGTAATTTGCTTGGCCAGAAGATAAAAGAAAAACCTGCTTTTGTTGAGAACCACCCTGCAAATGCTACTGCAACAATCATCCATTCTCTTGTACATTCCATAACAGGGCTGTATAGAGACAGAAGACTGCTCTGAAAGTTAATAGGCGACTCTTTTGTTTTGTGCCTCTTGCTTTCTCACTTCCTCAATATGACACCCTAACAGAAGCGGGGAACCTAATGGAGGGAACACAGAGAAAAACTGCAATCATTGTCAGCAATCTTTTTGGCTAAATGAAAATACTGTCAATAATAGTGTGTGTGAAGTCAAGTAGGAAGGAAGTTGACACAACATTCCTTACTCTGACATAGCATTAAAGACTTGTCTGTGCATTTTATCAACATCTTGACAATGTACATGTGCAGAAAATACCTGTAGGGTAAGAAAGTTGCATGCTCCCCATAAAGAAGCTCTTGCATTATTGAGATTGTGAATGCTCCATGAGATGTCCCATAATTTGAGCAATTTTTAACAATTGTGGCAAGTTTCTGAATGACAAAGATTGTCATCATCATCTACAGCCATCAAGGCACTGACCCATTGACCTTATAGGTAGAATTGATGGAGGGTACTCAGAGACAAATTCCTCGAGTTTTACTCTATCACTGTTGTGAACCAAAAATTTGTCCATTCCACTGTCAGATCTTTATGTCCCAAAATTTTCCACTTTATCCACTTCATCAACATGGGGAATGTCCTCCTCATGTACACCAAGTCCAGGGATACAGCCTTCCATATGGAAATGATGACAAAGTATCAACAGCTTGCATCATAATTTTGCCCACTGGATATGCCATCAGTAGTGGTTGCATTACAGAATGCTTGCCTGGCACGGATTTTAGGAAGGCTCAAGAAGAAATGCTGTTTCACAATAAATTTATTATGAATGGTCAGTCTGGTCAATCTGTCAGCCCTATCCAGTCAGCCAACTCATAAGATGGAAATAACAGACTCCTGACCACTGCAAACGTACACAGAGCACTTGTATGGCTGAACCAGTCATCATGTCAGGGGTGAGGGTGGAGAGGGCATCTTGACATCAACCATGAGACCAAACAATGATTTTACTGTTTTCATGGATACAGCATGTTCTGGCACTGTTGGGGAGTGAAGAGAGCGTCTCATCATCATCCACAAGACTAATCAACGATTAAGACATGGGGTGTATTTAAAAAGTCTTGCTACGATGTACTGGAACATGATCAATTTTGCAACCCCTTCTACTACTTTTCATATAAAACAACATTTTGACCACTGAAAATGAAAGATGAATGATGAAATTTAAAGTACAAGATTAAATAGATTCTATAGGGGACATCATTACAGTACAACAGAGAAAGTGAAAACATGTACATCCATTTAATGCTGACCACCTATGGGTATTGAGAGGAGTTAACCTGGACTAGTTGTTTCCCTTTGTCTATATAATAAATAGACAATCTTTTTTTCTGTCTTTTTGGGACGGGTGAATACAGAGGTAACAAAAAGTTATCCTAACGTAATGTGATCAGGTAATGTACTTGAAAGATAAATTTAAGGATCCATACTTCACCCTATGTGATGCCTTACATGTAGAATATGAATAATATATAGTCATGGTTGGTCAGTTTTATTAGGATTTAAGATCATAACTTCTCCAATCATTATTAATCATATCCTACAGATGAAAATCAGATATATTTAAACTGTGATGCTAATATTAATGTGTGGTATTTCCATGTATTTTTTTTTCTCTTTCTCTCTCTCATATAAGAATATTTCATCAGAATGTAATTTATCACTGAATAAATCGATGCTTACAGACTTGCTAATGTTAAATAATTCACAACATGGCCTTAAATACAAAAATAGCAAGGAAAGATTTAAGTTACACTGACATAATGACCTGAGTAGTGTGAAGACAAACAAGATTATACATCAATTCACATGACATGTCTTTACCTAAGTAATGCCTTTCTTGAGAAAACGAATGCTTCATTTGCATAGTTGATATGCTTTTAGTAACCACTTGAAACAGTAAGAAACCATTGTTTGGTTAGTAACACCTGGTGAATGACCATGCAAAGCATACAACATTTTAAAACATGATTGTTATTGAGGAAAATTCCATTTCTGGGAAATAGGAATGGCAACTGAAATCAGGTTACCAACAAGGCAGGTTAACAGATATTGTTTTTGGTGCATCTCTATATATTTTATGTAAATTTTTTCTTTCTTTCAGTTTTGTTTTCTGCTCAATTTCAAATACTGGTTTTCAGGTTATTATTCTGCTGGATTACTACTGGCCACATCACAGAATCTGGTTGCTGTGAAACAAATATGATTGCTGGATTATTACTGGCCACATCACAGAATCTGGTTGCTATGAAACAAATATGATTGCTGGATTAATACTGGCCACATCACAGAATCTGGTTGCTATGAAACAAATATGACTGCTGGA
The DNA here is from genome assembly GCA_016617855.1 of Megalonaias nervosa. Taxonomy (NCBI): domain Eukaryota; kingdom Metazoa; phylum Mollusca; class Bivalvia; order Unionida; family Unionidae; genus Megalonaias; species Megalonaias nervosa. The sequence continues at coordinate 7,601 of JAECUM010039954.1, read as the reverse complement.
TTATTACTGGCCACATCACAGAATCTGGTTGCTATGAAACAAATATGATTGCTGGATTATTACTGGCCACATCACAGAATCTGGTTGCTATGAAACAAATATGATTGCTGGATTATTACTGGCCACATCACAGAATCTGGTTGCTATGAAACAAATATGATTGCTGGATTATTAGTGGCCACATCACAGAATCTGGTTGCTATGAAACAAATGTGATTGCTGATCAGCACAGAACCATAATTCAAATGTGAGTAGTATAATGCACTTTTCTAAAAAAAAATATGTATTTAATGAAAATAACGATGACTTCACCTATGTCAAAAAGTTTAATAATTTGTCTTTCATAACTAATAGTATAGTCTTATCTTCCAGTTTCTAAAACTTTAATATGAAATGACAGATTAACAGGAACTGGAGGTAAATCTTTTTTGATGCAACAGTCAGTAACAGAAACAGAAAGATATATTTTTTCCTCAAATTTCTGCCATTCAAGCAGCAAAACTGACATCAGACATACCTCCTTTTGGTGTCCGAGTCTGGACTGGTAAATTGGCATTTCTGACAAAGTTGATGAGGATATTTCTCTCTAATTCTGGATCTGTCTCTCTCTCTAAGCGATCGGCATCTTGTTTGGGCAAGTAAAACTGAAATAAAATTTAAATTAACTATTACTTACACAAAGAAGGTATATGAATTAATGATAATCTATAATTATACAATTATATCTGATCATAAGAGTCAACAGAATCAGGATTGATATATGATCATAAGATCCTACAGAATCAGGATTGACATATGATCATAAGAGCCTACAGAATCAGGATTGATATATGATCATAAGAATCAAAAGAATAAGGACTGATATATGATCATAAGAGTCAACAGAATCAGGATTGATATTTGATCTTTAGAGCTAAGAGAATCAGGATTGATATATGATCATTAAGAGACAACAGAATTAGGATTGATGTTGTATATGATCATATGAATCAAAAGAATAAGGACTGATATATGATCATAAGAATCAACAGAATCAGGATTGATATTATATATGATCATAAGAGTCAACAGAATCAGGATTAATGTTATATATGATCATAAGAATCAAAAGAATAAGGACTGATATATGATCATAAGAATCAACAGAATCAGAATTGATGTTATATATGATCATAAGAGTCAACAGAATCAGGATTGATATATATAATCATAAGAGTCAATATAATCAGGATTGATATATATGATCATAAGAGTCAATAGAATCAGGATTGATATATATGATCATAAGAGTCAACAGAATCAGGATTGATGTTATACATGATCATAAGAATCAACAGTATAAGGACTGATACATGATCATAAGAGTCAACAGAATCAGGATTGATATATGATCGTAAGAGTCAACAGAATCAGGATTGATATCCACTCTGTTATGATTAGTCATCAGAGTCAATAGAGCTAGACAAGCTAGTGGTTTAGAACTACTACTTTTAACACTATTATTACCGCTTTTACTACATGTATTATTAAAACTATTACCATGCTTACCACTATTACCTATATTACTGCCACTTTTACCACTATTATTACCAGTATTACCTGTATTATTGCCACCTTTACCATTATTACTACTTTTACCACTATTACCACCATTTTACCACTAATGTTACCACTTTTACCACTATTGTTACTACTATTACCACTATTATTACTACTATTACCTTTATTATTGCCACTATAACTACTATTATTACCACTATTATTGCCACTTTACAATTATTATTACCACTATTATTACCACTATTACCTGTATTATTTCCACATTTTACAACTAATATTACTTTTACCACTATCACCTGTATTATTGCCACTTTTACCATTATTATTACCACTATTACCTGTATTATTGCCACATTTACAACTATTATTACTACTTTTACCACTATTATTACCTGTATTATTGCCACTTTTACCACCAGTGTTACAACTATTGCCACTATTACCAATATTATCATTGTTACCTTCTATTACAATTTTACTACTTTTGTGGTATGTCTTCTTGTGTTGTTTGCCATTACCTCCTTCCCACAATCCATGCATTAAGCCTTTCTGTAGTTTTACAATTTTGGAACCTACTCTGGTTCGTTATAGGTATTGGTTCAATTATAAGTACAACCTTAGGTTCATTTATGGATCAGTACTAAAAAAAAAAAATCAAATAACCCGATGCCTGTAGCTCCTCTAACTTCAGATCAGGCCCCTCGTGTATTCTAAGTGAGGTGCCTTTTGGGCATGTAAAAAAAATCTAATTTGCCTACAAAAACTTTGAATCATGCTGTTGAAATGCAGACATTTATTTTCATGATGTAGAAGGACTACTAAATTATTAATATTTATCCCAATGTATGCCCCATACACTTATGAAGATGGTTCAGTTATGGACAAGTTTTGGCATTAATTATTCAGCCTATATAGTAGTTACCTTCCAATCAATATTTCAGCCACTTTTTCAAAGAGACAGCAGAGCTATAAAACAAGAAACTTATTTTATTCTGCTGTTACTGTTTTGGGTTTAATGCCATTTCTCAGTGCAGGATGGACTATACATGGTGGCCGGTATAAATGAAGGAAGAACCCAGGAAATCCCTGATAAGAACCACTGACTCATGGGAAGCTACTGGCAAGTTTTCTCACATTCCCACACTGACAAGTCCACGACTCAAACCCACGTGGACAGAGGTGAAATTGCAATGATCGGTAAAGGCGAGAGCTTTAGATCACTGGGCCACCCAGGGCCCAATTTTGTTCTGTAAACAACGTTTATTACAGTAGTCCCCCTCTTATATGGCCACCCCTTCTGCACCGGGAAAGTGGCCTTATAAGACGGGTGGCCTTTCCAGAGGGGGAATAAATTTTTTGTGAGAAGTATATGTAATGTACGCTGTAAGAAAGCTACATTCTTCATAGCATTTAATATCTTCATTTAAAAGGAACATTAATTATTAAAAGGTTCTTCTTGTTATAATAATTGACTTATTCCAACTGAATATGCATTAATAGTTCTTATTCTTGGCGTAAGCGTGATATGTGAGCGGGTGTTGTTGTCATGCACATTGCAAAACCATTCAAAAACGTCATTTAAATCTTGGTACATATATAATTCTCTCTCCATTTGCTTCATTTTCCCACTGCTGCTGAATAACCTCCTTATCGGTTACGATGTTGTTACTACTTATCGGTTACGATGTTGTTACTTATCGGTTACGATGTTGTTTATTTGAGTCTTTTCAACGTAAAATTGTTTTATTCGAGTCTTTTCTACCTAAAATCATTCGGCAAGTTCCCCCTCCCCACTTCACCCGATGTCATCGAGTAGAATAACTGACTTTTTTTCTAAAACACTCAACTCTATTTATGTGATGACATGTAATTGTTTTGTAATGATTTATTCGGATGTTGCTAACTATATGCGGTTTAATTATGCAGACGAAACTTTTGCAGAGTGGACGAAATGCCTTCTTCGTAAAGGAATGTGTTGTCACATGATCTTTCGGTCTTTGTCTGGTACCCTGTTTTGTTCAAGGCTAATTTCTGTGTGTGTGTCTGCAAAAATCTATTTTTAGACTATGCTGACCCTGTTATGATCTTGACAATTACGTCCGGTTGTAATCATCAGTGTTGCCAACTACAAGACTGATAAAACAACTTTTCTGCGTTTAAACAAAATGCCATGTGTTTTTTAAAGGCAGCGATTGTGTCACGTGATTCATTAGTCGCAGTCTGGTACTCTATTTGTGTTTACATTTATTTTCACTAAGGGAGAGAAGCCAAAACGGCTTCGATTATGTACGCAGATTTGATCTGAACAATAGCACCTCGCAGTCGTTACAATTTGTAATCTTGACAATTATTGTCAGTAGTAATAGCCACTAATTATGAAAATGAACAAGCTCAACATCTTACTAGGGGAAGCCATAAAGGCTATTAAACCATTTTCTCACTGACTTGTGTATTGTACATCAATACCGCCACTTCTCAGCTGTTACTACTGTTCAATAATTGTAATCTTAACAATTATCAGAGTGACTAAACCGGACATCTCATGATAACACAGCAGTAAGGCTAATTGGATTACGTGTACTTACCTTTTTGTATGGATTAAAATTTGAGTCTTTCTCGGCTTTATGGAATAAATGTGGCTTCTTGTGAAGTGTAAATGATATAATATTAACCTTAGTGGTACATGTACTTTAGTCAACACTTCTTTCAGGAACGAAAACCTGACATCGGGAAATAGAAATCAGATTAATTAACACACGTTATGAATAAAATTGGTTCTGGATACATATTACAAAATAAAATGTGGCCACTTGTGAGGGGTAAATTTTATATTTTTGCACTAATATGCTGGCCGCTGGTTGCGTTAGCGGAGTGGCCTTTCGTGAGGAGTACTTTTGAACACAAATTCGTCGGTGCCGTCAGATTCTGGCCGTAAGGAGCGGGTGGCTGTTCAAGAGGGGGACTACTGTATTTAAGACAAGATGGTTAGGATCACTTCATTACCACCTTATCATGTTCTGTGAATAAAGAATACACACAACTGTAGGTTTGCACTCACCCTCTTCTCTCCCCACATCCCACAAAAGAAAATGAAACTAGGACATTGGTAATAACCTATAATAGAAATGCAGCCATTAGCAAATGGCAAGTAGGTCCCTGTGAGGTGGTTCACAATGATGCAAAGAACACCTGGAGTTCCATGCCTACAGTGTAAGATTAGCCATAAAAACAAAATCTTCACACTGGGGTTGACCTCAAAATTACAAAGTCGTTATGGACAGAAAAGCAGTTCACAATGACCTACATTTGTCTGATTAAGTTCCAGAAAGATATCATCATAAAACTGGAGCAGTGGCAAAAAAAGTCTTTTACACTGTGTCACTGGACTGATCTACAATCAGGCTGAGTTCAAGGAAAATAACCGGACTGTTGATGACATATGGTGCAAACAACACCAGGGAAAAGCATCACCATCTTAAATACACAATACAGAGAAGCTAATATGACTTCCAACGTTTTCTAACTGCCATACCCGCTACTACATTCTATTGCGAACTTCTTTTCAAGTTGAAATGCATTTGTATTTAGGTAAGTTCTGTAATCATCAACTTGCTTTTTAAGTCAATGAGGTGGCTTCATCAAGATAATTGCTTTTAAAATCAATGAGGTGGCTTCATCAAGATAACTGCTTTTAAAAATCGATGAGTTGGCTTCATCAAGATAATTGCTTCTGAAAATCAATGAGGTGGCTTCATCAAAATAATTGCTTTGAAAATCAATAAGGTGGCTTCATCAAGATAAATGCTTTTGAAAATCAATGAGATAGCTTCATCAAGATAATTGCTTTTTAAACCAATGAGGTGGTTTCATCAAGATAATTGCTTCTAAGAATCAATGAGGTGGCTTCATCAAGATAATTGCTTTTTAAGCCAATGAGGTGGCTTCATCAAGATAACTGCTTTTGAAAATCAATGATGTAGCTTCAACAAGATAATTGCTTTTAAAACCAATGAGGTGGCTTCAGCAAGATAATTGCTTTTGAAAATCAATGTGGTGGCTTCATCAAGATAATTATTACATCAATACAATACATACAGACTAATGAAGTTTTATTTAGCTAAAGTTTGACTTACCTTGCGTGGTACTGTTCCTACTTGTGTAAATATTGTTCTGGCATATGCCCAGCCAAATAGTAAAAATAGTGGGTGATACAGTAATATGTATATCACTGGAAATAAAAAATATTGGTATAGTACATAGCAATGTTTCATGGATGTCTTTCTTCTGGATACATAAACATGTATAATATAGTAAAATACATTGAAACTGTTTTGAAAGACCACAACTTCTGGCAAACAAAATGGTCTCTAAAGACCATGGTCTCTCAAGACCATGGTCTCTCATGCAAGACTTTGACACTATACAATGAATAAATTTAAGCACAACATCAGATTAGAACAATTCGTGATCAGTATTCTAACAGAAAATTGCCACATGATTATTTGATACATAAAAGAAAAGTTGCACATCTTCTGGCTTTTCTTAAGAATAAAAATGCTAAAACATCAACGGTTTGCTGGAATGAATTCAGTTGAGTAGTTTAGGTTTTCCCTTTGATTGGTGCCAAATACTTTTATTCATCAGTTATTACTAGAGTGAAAACATATCTTCCTCCAAATATGTAAGAGTAAGGAGGAAGTGCCCATATTATGATCAGTTAAGTATTATTTTAAAAAATGTACTTACAAAAAAATATATTTACAAAAAACACCCCAAGAAAATAGTTAAGAGGTGTTAGTATCGAAGTTAATTTCCCATCCATGACCTTGACATTCGCCCTCCTAAGAAGGTGAAGCCGCTTCAACTTTTGTCTGTGATACAGACTACGGATCAATGAATCCACGCTGTCCTAACAAAAATGTTTTGCTCCAGCAGATTCAGTTACTCCGCATTACAATGCTGCTGAATAACCTATAAAAGTAACCTGTTGCACCACTGATGTAAGTCACACAAAGTCAAATTAGGCTGAAGAATGTTGTATCAGACCTCAGTCTTATGGCCTGAATGATGTTGGTCAGAGAACATTCTCACTCAAATTTTATGCTGGTGGCAACTGCCCCAACATTATGAGTTGATATCTGTAAGAAAATTCAAACTATACTGGGTTAATTAAATGTAGGCTTGATAATTTTGATAACAATAGATCCAGGGCAAAATATCATTCCATCCTACCATGAGCAGAAGGAACAAGTTCCATCTCCCTCTATTGATTAGTTCAATGTGCTTCAGGTACCACTGACCTTATAAAGTCTTGATACCCCTGACCTTATAAAGTCTTGATACCCCTGACCTTATAAAGTCTTGATACCCCTGACCTTATAAAGTCTTGATACCCCTGACCTTATAAAGTCTTGATACCCCTGATCTTATAAAGTCTTGATACCCCTGACCTTATAAAGTCTTGATACCCCTGATATGTAATCAACTTTATTACAATTACTTCTGAACATTTTGATTACAAGTACAGTCAAAATCATCTTTGAGGAGATAATTGATTAAATTACATTGATTTCTGCAATGTAATCAATTTCTTTTTTATTACATTTAATCAATTTTTTTCCCTATGAACTGCAAATAAATTTCAGGGTATTTACACACTTTAGAAGTAATTAAGCACATCCTTAAAACTGTAATACACAGCAGGTACCTGAAGAAAAGTACTCCAAGTGTAGAATTGAAGTTAGGTTATTAATTTTTGCACAAAATAACCCAAATCTCAATCTTCATCCACAAATTTGCAATTATCTCATTTAGTTTTAATTGAAAATCATGTTACCACTAAGTTTCAAGTATGATGTCATGAAAATGTAATCAAGCAGTAATCATAAAGTATTTATTTTTACAGAGTACTCTTTTAAATGAAATTGAACTGAAACTACTTGCATTCAAAAGTTGTCTACCAAAAAATCCAAAATTACTATGTTTCAGATGATTACGGATGCTGATTATGATTATGGTAGGCCCAGTTCCAAGACAAAAGA
>JAECUM010039953.1:0-40200 GCA_016617855.1 Megalonaias nervosa | reverse complement strand
AACTTGATTCAGATGAACATAAGATAGTTGTTTTTTTTTGTGCTATTCCGCTAAACAATGAAGAGATGAATAAAATAAGATCATATTATTCACTGTCGCGTAATAAAAAATGTAACTCTATTTATCTTGCTAAAGAGTTTTATAACGTTGACAGATTTATTAGATGAAATATTGGTTGTTTTATATTATTTCAGGGACTAGATAACGTTGACGTTAGAAATATTGCAAACGAGCAATGTGGCGACGTAACAAAAGATAAATTTATTGAACTGTATCATAAGGCAACCAATGATAAATATAATTTCATTTTAATCGATAAACTTGCACGTGATCCGAAAAACTGTTTCGCTGTTGCATTGAAAATTATCTGCAATAGTTTATCAAACAGCTATTGAATAATATGTATAAACAAGCAAAGTACAGAAAGCATACATAAGACCTGAAAAAATTGCTCGATCTCAGGCAGAATTTAAGAAAAAGTGCAAGATACACAGCGTGGACAAATAGTTGCCGCAGACGAATCAGCTTCAATTTTAGAACCAGTTACTGAGGTTTTACTTGGAAAACAACTTGAAATTTTACCGCCATCAGAAGAAGAACTTTAAAACTTGCAGGAAAAAGGTTTACTTGGAATAGCTAAAGAACAACAGGAAGCAGCTCTTGAGAAAATTATAACAATGTCTAAGGAAGAAAACAGAAAGTTGGTTGAGAAACTTGTAGAACATTTTCTGATCCTGCTGCTAGACAAGCTGAACTAAATCGGCTAATCCGTGATGAGCTTGCCTTCCAACGAAGGTTATCAGGATTTACATCAGTTGGGGTGATTGAAAGAAAGTTGGGCGATATAGAAAAAAATTACAAGATCAGCAGATATATTGAAGGAGATGCAGGAAAAAGAAGTTTTTAGAAAAGAGCATGTAACACAATTTGAATATCATTTAAGAAATATAAATAACAAAATAAACGATGTTGAGTATAAATTATTTAACATAGAACACAATATTAAGATTCAAGAGTACATGATGTTCGAAAAAAAGAGTATAACGCTGATGAAAAAATTAGAGAGTTAACGGAAATAGCGGAGAAAGTAAAAAAATATATCGACGAGGTAGTACCAGAAAATAAAAATTAAAGCGAAAGTATTAGATTATTTCGACATAGAATTATCGCCGATCTTTATATCAAAGCTATCAATCAAATAAAGGAAAAAAAGTAGGGTCATCACGGTAATGTTTTGAGTACTGAAGCAAAAGAAATAGATTTAAAAAAAATATCAGATAAAAAAAAATCGAGCTGAAATTGAAAGGATATCAGCTAAAAGTCTAGAGAAAACTGGAAGAATGTAAGCTGAAAATCTAGAGGAAATAAAAAAAAGATATAATGGATAAAATAACCACCATGGAATACAATAATTTTATAAAAGAAAATGATATTTCTTATATTGATAATATTCAAACTTGGGAGAAAAGATAAATAGGATAATCTCATTAAAAAATTAGGAATTATATCAGATGATGGTGGTGAAGCTTACAATAAAATTAGTAAAGATACAAAAGAAGATATTGCAACACTTTATGAAAAATCTAGAAATGACTTTATTGCTGCTGTTTTTAAACATGCAGCGGAGAAAATTCAATCTGGCAAAACGAGTGATACTAACTTTAAAGATGTGTTTGAATTTCATGATAATAATCGCGTTAGGAAAAAACTGGGACTGGGGTGAAAATATTTACATCAGTTACTGAAATGATAGGCAGATTAATGCTAATGATATCGTCAAAAGAAGCTGGAAATGTTGGTCCTGAAATTGATAAGATAATTGATATATTCGATCATCTGAGATCGGAAAATGTATTAACATCTGACGAATACGAAATTTTGCACCGCGACCTAATTTCATAAACAAAATAATAAATAAAGATGTCAACAACACTATTGCTAGACACTAGCACGGTCGCTAAAGATAGCGCAAATTTTTCAGTAAATTATACTCCGCCAATACAACTAGATCCTGAAAAACAACATGAGATTGGACTAATTTCCTGTACGGTGTGGCATTCTATGGCTAACGTAAAAACTGAACTCAATGATGAATTTACATTTGAACTGCAATCGTCATGGACAACATTTAAAATTCCACAAGGAGCTTATAATGTTACTGATCTAAATTAAACACTAAAAGAGCTGATAACAAAGGAAAACAGTGTCGCTGATACTTTTGAGCTGGCACCGAATTATAACACGTTACGTGCTAAAATAACATTAAAAAATAAAATGTTAATCGATTTTTCATTAGCAAAAAGTACAGCGCCTCTGATAGGATTTTATCATAAACAATATGTATCAATCACAGAGCAAACTATTACGTATGACGGTGATCTGCCAGTAAATATCACTGACCTAAACACAATATAAAAAAATTGCTCTATTGCATTTGGATCTTTCTCAGCTAAAGGAAGTAAAGGACGGACAATACAGTTTTTCTCTAGACGTTCCACCTGGCTTGCTTATCCAAATTAATCCACGGCAGGGTACTTATTATCCGCTAAATGATGAAAATCAGATAACAGAAATAAATATGCAATTGACAGCTCAATCTGGACGACAGCTGGGTCTGAATAACGAGGTTGTTACTTATTACTTGCACCTACGCGCACAGTAGCGAGCTATTGTTTGTGATTTTGGTAATAACTCAGATATAACGAAACAGAGAAAACAAAATTACAGAAGAAGAATATTTGGAGGATTTTAAAGAATTGTATGATGATTTTGCATCAGAGCTACACAAACCTAAAAGAAGCAAATGCCGTTTATGATATCTGGACGATAGATTTAGTTGATCTTCTTAGCAATATCTCGTAATTTTAACATCATATTTATATAATATTTTATATATTTAATTTATTTTTTAAATTTTTAATTAGAGATATAAATGCTATATAAAATAATGAAAGAATATATATATATATATATATATATATATATATATATATTTCTATATATATATATATATATATATATATATATATATATATATATATATATATATATATATATATATATATATATATATATATATTGGATTGAGAGGAGAGGAACAAGAAGAACATCACGTGCATCCGATTTATAATAGTTATGCCGCATATGCACTTTAACGGCCTAGTTGGCAGACAATATAATAAAAATAAAAATAGGAAATAGTTCTGTTACAGTTGTCTACAAGGTTTTTCTAAAGATGATAAATTGCAAGAGCATCTTCAATACCTTGTTAACTTCAAAGAATAACCATGCCAGGAGAGAAAGAAAAGGTATGAAAATTTAAAAATTATAATCATAAGCTAAGTATTCCGTTTGTCATTTATGCTGATTTCGAGTGTCTACTTGTTCCTGTGGCCGGCGCAGAAAATAATCCAAATAAATCAAGAACAAGAAAAATACAACAACATATTCCCTGAGGAGCAGTGTATAAGTAGTTTGGTGCGCTAACGATAATTTTTCAACTCCAGTAAATTTATACACATGTAAAAATAGCGAATCTGAAAGTCCTGTCGTGTGGTTACTAAACAATTTAAAAAGCGAAGTTAATAAAATTTTCAACAGATTATCTAAAACATCTCAAGTAAAAATAACATCCAAACATCAACGTGATTTTGATGAGGCAGTTAATTGGTATATCTGCGAGAAGTTGTTGTCTCAGCAAAACGTGAGCGATCACTTTCATCTAACCGGCAAATATCTCGGGCCAGCTCATAACGATTGCAATTTAAAATTTCATGCACAAGATTTTATTTTTGTAGTTTTACATAACTTTCATGCTATTAGAGTCATATGATTGTAGAAGCATTTGGCGGCGAGGAAATTAAATCTCAACAAACATTAAATAATACAATAAAATGTATCCCAAACAATTTTGAAAAGTATATGTCAATTACTGTTTTTAAATTAAATTTCATTGACAGTCTGCAGTTTATGGCAGCACCACTGGATGAGCTCGTAAAAAGTTGTAGCAGTTTCAATAATCTAAAAAGTTGGTTTGGTGAAAACTACGTCTCTCTGACAAAAAAAGGTGTCTTTCCGCATGAGCATCTCGACAACTGGAGCAGATTTGATGAAACTGCTCTGTCTGATAAAGATAAATTTTACTCGCAGCTAAAAAATGAAAATATTACAGATAACGAGTACAAATATGCACAATATATTTGGAATAAATTTAGTTGTAACAAATTTGGTGATTATCATGATTTGTATATGAAAACAGATGCATTATTACTAGCAGATGTTTTCAAGAGTTTTAGTAAAGTTAATCATGAAAATTATGGACTAGACCCTTGTTGGTATTATTCTACACCAGGATTGTCGTGGGATGCTCTGCTAAAAACAAGTAAGATAGAATTGGATCTCTTGACAGATGTTGATATGTTTAATTTTATTGAAAAAGGTATCAGAGGCGGAATTAGCGTAATAACAAATAATATGCGGTAGCTAATAATAAATATCTTAAAATTATGATGCACATTAACTATCAAATTATATTATTTATCTGGACACTAATAATTATAAGGTTATGCGATGTCAGAGCCAATGCCGTGCAATGGATTTCATAGAATAACTCAATATCAGTATCCTAAAGACACTGAGAAAAAGCTTCCAAAAGATATCAGTTATTTTGTTGAAGTTAATCTCGATTATCCTAGTTCGTTACAAGATCACATAATGAGTATCCGTTTTCTGCAGAGTCCATGATGATTGATTACAGTTTATTATCACCTGAACATCAGGCAATGACAACATCAAAAAATTCTATTATTAATAAGCTAGTTCCAACTTTGTTAAATAAACGATATTACATGATATATTACAAAAATTTAAAACAAGCAGTGGATGCTGGACTAATTCGGAAAAAATCTGATCTCGTGTTAAAATTTAATCAATCGCGGTTGATGGCAGATTATATTCATTTAAATACCAAACATTGTGGTATTCTAAGACTGACCATGAGAAAAACGTTTTCAAGTTAATGAACACTCCGTATTCGGTAAGACGATGAAAAATAGCAGAAAGCGGGTCAATATTGAAATTGTAAACGATATAAGTCGCAGAAATAAATTAGTTAACGATGACGGTTTTGTCAGTATGAGAATATTTAATGAAAATCTTGTTGCAATACAGCGACAAAAGACAAATTTAAACTTAAATAAACCGGTTTTGTTGGTGCAGCTGTACTTGATATATCAAAGTGGCTGATGTACGATTTTCACTATAATTTTACCAAAAGCAGTGGCCAGATTCGTAGTTGCTATTTTCTGATACAGATTCGCTAGTTTAAAATATAAAATGTGAGGATGTCTGTCAAGATATTTATAAATACCGTGACCTATTTGATTTATCGGATTATCCAAAAAGTAGCGGATTTCATGATGATGCAAATAACAAAGTTATTGGCAAGATGAAATATGTATTTATGTTTACGCCAGTTAAGGAATTTGTTGGACTAAGAAGTAAAATGTACGCCGTACTTTTCGATGACAATAAACTGACAAAAAGCAAGAGGTATTCCTCGTGGGTATGTGAACAAATGGATGAAATTTGATGATTTTAAAGCAGCGCTAAACAGCTGCATTAATTTTATTAAAACAAATGCTATTAGAGCAAATCATCACAAACTTGAAACAGGTAAAATTATAAAACTTGGACTAAGGAAATATGACAGCAAGAGATATTGCGAGGACGGAATTAATACGTTAGCTATTGGACACTATGCCGGTGCTGGTGACATATTCAAAATCATATTTAATTAATGTTGTCTAACACTAAAAATAATGTTCGAAAATTTGACATCAACCGATGGAGTTAAGTAGCAAAATTAAAAAATTAATATTAAATGGTCAGCAATTATCAGTTGAATTTAATGGTGAAATTTCAGGTATTTGTTTTAGTCAATTTGATAGATGAAAACTCTCGCTTATCAAATCAGATAACAGCAAATATTTTGATTCTCTTGAAAAGTTGAGAGATGAGCTTATACTGATATACGATAACCTTTACGATCCGATCAGTAAATAAAAATATACAAACATTAATATTGACCTGGACCGGTCGAAGGATTTTGCAAAATGTGATAAGTATATTTTCACAAGGATAGCAATGAAAGAGTTATTTGAATGTCATCGAAAAGTAAGCGGAAAAATTAAATTTGATTTGTATTAACACGATAATAAATCATTCCTAATATCTACTGTTGAGACGTTCATAATAGGAGAAGAAAGATAGTTATGTCTGTCTTCTGTGTATTTTGAAGGGAGATAACGCTGTCTTGGAGCTGGAAATATCACAGGCCGCTCGCCTGTGCTATATTAATGCTTGTCTCTCTTTATCGTTGATCGTTCAGTAACTGATAAGGGAAGGAAATAAATTGTTAAAATCACCTGGTATCACACAATAATAATTTTCTAGACCTTAGAATAAATAAATACATGTCGCAATATGGTCTGCTTATAAAAAACAATGTTCTGTACTAATTTCGTGTAGGCAGCTTGATTGAAAACCACTTGCAGAATGCATTATCGATCGTCCAGACCGCAGAAGTCAGAAATACTCCTGTCTGTAAGTATCGATCCAACATGTCATTTCATTTCCTTTACATATGTTTCTGGCTAGTTTGAGACTGCAATGTATTTAAACCAGTGCAGAAATGTTTAAGACTGTAGATTTCGCGATTTATCTTATATTTTGATAATAATGTTTATTCAAAATCAGAAACGTATGCTGATCACTTATAGCAATTTCCCGATAGATAACTTTATAATAATTTTCTGAAACATATATATAAGGATGAGTCTGTAGTCCAGTGCTAGAGCGGCTGACTCTCATACTCAAGTTCTTGAGTGCGAAGCTCGTGACAGACACATTGTCGATGGTGACGGTGTGATGCCATTTTTTAATATAGTGGGGCTCCGCCCAGATTTCTCGAACGTCAAGAGAAAAAATACACTCTCCCACCATGCCACCACGTTGTGGGTGCCCTTTTGCACTCCCCGGTATTTGACTATTGGGGATGTTGTGCAGAAATCTGTTGAACGTAGAAAAGGCCCTGTTGGTATGTGCCGTCCTTAGAGATACAACCATTATTAAGTTGTTATGTAACTGTGCTGTCCTTACAGATAATACCATAATTAAGTTTATCTGTAACTGTGCTGTCCTTAGAGATAATACTATAATTATATTCATATGTACTCTCTGAACTTGCTAGAATATCGTTTGGCAATCTAGGAGTTTACATGGGGTTGTGCTGTCCTTGGAGTTAATGCTGTAAATATGCTCCTATAATTAAGATAATGTGTTGTTTCGTCTATACAAGCATTCCTCGTTGAGGAATATTATTTTTATTTTTATTATTAATATTATTCTTATTAACATTTTATTATTTTAAATACATATTTATAGTAGTAAAGGAAAATGAGTTGTTTCCATCTCAGAGACCACCTTCCCCCTACAAATATATTTCGTCACCTTATTTTTTGCTGTGAAAAAATTACATAATTTGTGACCTCATTTTGAGCTAAAAAAATCTGGTGAAGAAAATGTCAAGATAGAAGCGTTTTGGAGGGGGAAGGGGGTCTCTGAGATAAAAACCTCATTTTCCTTTACTACTGCTACCATATCAACTGAGATAACGTCGCTATAATCGTATTTAGTATTCATATTCCGCTGTGTCCGTATTCGACACAACTGTGCTGGACATCAACATAAAATTCCGATCTTGTCGGTTTCCACAAATTTTTCTCCTGCGAAAAGTCAGCAGCAACTGACGGAACCGTAAAACAATTATTCCGTAATTGTTCAGCCCTGACATCGTCAGGGGTATATTTCAACGCAAGATGTTTCATTTCCTCGTGGAGAGATTCTGCATGATAAATGTCTGCATTAGGTTGTACAAACTGATCATTGTTTACGGATTCTGAACTCTGAGATAACCATAGGGATACAGGGTCACTCTTACTGATATTTCTGATAAAATTAAACATTTAATTATTATAAAATTTAACAGTTCGGTCTCGTGGAAATATTGTTACGGCCGATGTCCATTCATGTGCGTTATGATCAATAATCTCTATCTGAGCTCCCTGTGACTGATATTTCGATTTATACAAAATCTCTCCGGTTAATGATTTTACTGTTATTGGCAACTTCAATCTTTTTCCTAACTCAGCAGCGTCGCTTATAGACACTCCGGTATCTTTAACTCTTTCTGCACATTCATTTATTTTTTACGTTGTAAATCCGTTAAACCGTTTCCACGTATCGTGTTTGTAAAGTGTTCTGTACCTCGCTCAGCTGCACAATGTAGCCTTGATAGTTTCATCGGTTTTGAGCATCAGCACTAGGTTTATCATTGAGCGGATACACAGCATAAACAACTGCAGTCACAGGATACTCTCGCTCATAATATGGTTTGTCAATACCAGTCAACATTCCTAGTTTGGAGTTTTTATTTAATGTGACAATATTATTTCCAGTGTGAAGTCGGACAGGGTCACGTTTATCACGAATAATCAAAATGTCGTCGTCTGTCTCTACAATAAACTTTATTAGAATAAAATATCTTTGATTTCGAGATAGTTAATGATTTTTGCTACTTGCTCGTCATTAATTATAGTATCGATAATATAAATAATTCGGAAAGTTGATCACACATGAGTCGCACCATCGCCGTGAAATTCCCACTTGGATTCACGGATACGATTAGTTATATCACTCATCGTTAAAGCCAGATCCTGCATCGAAAAATTAAATTTAGGATTTGGCAGTTTGTTAAGATCAAATCTGGCTTTAAAGGGATAATCTCTCAAACTCTTCCAATATACATTTAAATTGAAGAATGTGTTTGCAGAGTGAGTCTAGGACCAAAACCGTTCTTGGAGTGTGGTGTTGATGTTAGAGGAGAAATTTGGTTGTGTGTGCAATGCGGTGGTAACAAATACAGGGAGCTGAAACGATATTATAATAAAAAAAATATAGTACCGATAAAGTCGAAACTAAAATAAAAAGCACCGAAGACTTTCATAATAACTAATTAAACAAATAATAATATTATATAAATGGATCAAAATGAGTTTGTGAAGCACCCCATCATCAAGAATTATGAAGCATCCGATGGTGGTGTAATCAGGCACTGTCGATCAAAAAACCCAATCGGGACTGTCATTAATACTGTGTATCGCATGTTCACTGTTGGAAGAAAAACGTTATTTATCTCATAGATTCGTGTACGAATGTCTTTTTTTTTTTTGTTTGTTTTTTAAGGAATGATTGAAAAGGGTCTAGTGATCCATCATATTGACTCAAATCCGAAAAATAATTCTTTATGTAATTACCGAGATATTACACAGAGTCAGAATACTGCATATGGAGGTACTGGCAGTAATTATAAGTCTCCTAAGTCAGTTGTGTCTACAAATATAGAGACAGGCGAATAAATAATATTTGAATCAATGAATGCAGCTGGTAAATATTTTGATATTTACAGGAGTTTAATACACTTTGTTGTCAATAATATAAGAAAATCGACATTTTCAAAGAAATTAAAACAGAAAAATCACATTTCGGTTTCACACAAATGAAAGGATATAACTCTGACAAGCAAACGCTTTCTCCGTTAGAGTTGTCCCGCTTGTTACTGCGTAATTCGCGACTGTTTTTGTTTTTGTGTGCGATTTTTTTTTAATTTGAAGGCAAAACCTCAAGGGGGTCAATTAGAGATGCTATTAGAGAAATCGAAAAATCAGACAATCAATTTCAAGGATAAGATCAGCCAAAACGAGCCGAAATTCATCAAAACAATCGTTAAAATTTAGCTAAAACCCGCCCAAAAATCAGCAAATTTCATTTTCTCTAACAGGTTCTCTAATTACTTTCCTTGAGGTTTGTCCCTCTAAACATAAATAATTCGAGAAATTTTATGATGAAAAACAGTCAAAATTTGGTTAAAATAGCACTTTTTCACAGATTTTCACAGATTTTCAAAGAATATTTCAGAATTTGTTTCTTCAGATTTATAATAATATTTTTACCAGCACTTTTCAGCAGTCACCCTTTTGATTTTTCCCGATAAATTCAGAATATTTTTTAAATTTGTTGTTGTGTGGGAGATAACTCCGTCAAGCAAATCTCTCTCTGGTAGAATAATTAGACACTTTTCCTCCATTGTATTTTGCTTATAAGTCAAGTTTATTTCAATTTACAGATGAATAATATTTTTGTTGTTTTCTTAAAAGCATCATCTTTGCTTTCATGATTTTGTCAGGTTTCTTGCTTCCTTCAGATTTGTCACAGGTAATAATTAAGATAAAAAGAAAAATACAACAGCGAATAAGCTACGCCACTGTTTGAGCTACGTTTGGATTTCCAATTATTGCTCAGCTTATATACAATACATCCCGTATCTTGTTTTGGGGTTCCGTCCCATGCTCGAACTTCAACAAAGAAAAGAACTCACTCCCACGATGTTACCACGTGGCGGGTGCACATTTGCACTCCCCGGGGTTGATTATGGGGGAGAGTGTGCAGATTTCTGTTGAACATATAGAAGGCCCCCGTTTGTGTATGTACTGTCCTTAGAGTTAAGATTGTATGTTGTGCTGTGTCTTAGAATTAAGATTGTATGCTGTGCCGTCCAGTGTTATATAACGAATCGCCCTCTGAACTTGCTAGAATGCGTTTCGCAATCTAGGAGTTCACATGGGGGTTATGTCTGTTCAAATTACTCTCTGGATCTGTTAGAATATCGTTTGGTAATCTATGGGTTCACATGGGGGTAGTGCTGTCCTGTTGCGTACCCTCTGAACTTGCTAGTTTGTCGTTTGACAATCTGCGGGTTCACATGTCCCTGTGCTGTAAATATGTTTTGTAAATACTTTTTGTTTTAAACAAATATTTATTATATAATGAATTCTGAAAATATTAATGTTATTTTTTCTGCGATTAAATATTACAAAGTGGCGGTATAAAAGTATCTGATCAATTTAATCCTGAAAAAATTATTTGTGATGTTGAATCATTGCAACAACGAAAATTTGAAAACAGATATACACTATCAGCTAATTTTAGATTCATAAAGTTAATTCAGCTAGCAAAGTTACAGTCCTTGGCAACAGTTACAGATACGCAGGTTAAACTATTTGTTCCCCTCGCACACGCAATTGGAAAAAAATTAGATCAGAATTGTCTCACGAATACGAAACAAAAGCGATTGTGAAAGCTCGTATAAGACATTTGATAGAGATTGTGTCTGTCAGTGCTAATTGTGATAATTGTGAAAGTGAAGGCGCTGTCACCAGTGACTGTAGTGACAACGAAAATAACAGCGTCATCGACTGAGTCAAGGGAGTACTTATTTCTGACTACAGTAAAAAAAAAAATATTTATTGTTATTCAGATTCTGTTCAGAATCAGATTTATAATAATTTACTCAGAATTTAGATTCAGATAATTTATTTGACATGTTTTGGGGGTGTCCTGATTTTCTAGCATCTT
Organism: Megalonaias nervosa; assembly: GCA_016617855.1. Classification (NCBI taxonomy): domain Eukaryota; kingdom Metazoa; phylum Mollusca; class Bivalvia; order Unionida; family Unionidae; genus Megalonaias; species Megalonaias nervosa. Next base: position 28,668 of record JAECUM010039953.1, on the reverse strand, counting down.
ACATACAGATTTATATTTAGTGATTTCCCTCTTAAATCCAACAAGCGTCCAGCCTGGTCAGTAAGTCTGAAATGTATCCTTGATAATAGTAGATTATGACATCTCAGATAAACAGGGTTTATTGGTTCTGATACAATCAAATATTCTGGTGGGACTTGTGGCGTAAATGTATATTAAATGTATCCTTGCTGAGCCTGGTTGGATTTTTCAAAATCTACTTGATAATTGCCATCAGTGACGTTACAAACAAGGTTGACAGCGATCGTTGATGTTATATTTACAATACCTGGTGAAACTAGGCGTATGGATCGTTATTGTATTTGAAAATACTTGGTGAGGGGGCTATTTTAATCCATGCCTCCATAACTTTTGGAAAATTATCATTGACGGTTTCGTCGATTGTTTTTCCTGTATCGAACTCAAGATCAGGTAAAAGGACATCATCGCTCTGTTTATCGATTCATTTTCCATAATGGTCTAAAATTAACTGTTTTAATTCATCGTCGGATTTTACATTTGCAATGATAACTTTATTAACATGTTTCAAATCCAAGATAACATGCGTTAGATGATTAATATTTTCAATAATCTGTTGCTTTACATCTTCGTCGTAATGTTGCGTTATGGAAGTAAACAGATTTATTATATTGCTGTATGTCCTAACAAATTCAGGCTCGATTGCATTAAAAAATAAATGATTCAATAAAAAGTGTATTTACTTTTTTTTCTTCGCTGATAATTTCACCATTTTCCACTCGAACAATTTGCTCAACGCGTTCTAATAAATCTGTTATTCGAGGAAACCTTTTACCGTCACTTTTGACGTATTCGTTTCTGTTAAAATGTGTCCATGGTTCTTGTTTTCGATATTTTGGAATATTTGTAAATGATTGCTTCGGTGAAAGAAATTCATCTTTGGTTGGTTCTGGCGGTCATAAATACACTATCGGAACATCATGTCAGCCTAATACGGTTCTAATCGATGATTGATATATGTCTACCGCATAAACTGGAGAACTTACTTCAATTGCCGCAGATAATGATGGTTCGCGATCAGTAATGGCTATCTTGGATTCTTTGCCTGTTATAGATTTAATCCGGCGTTGGAATTCAGCATTGATGTGTTCGATTTGATAACTGTCCGTGTGAATACTGACTACTTGCCAATCAGGTGTTCCGTAGGGTTTATTTTTATTTGCAAATACTATTGAATTATTTGGCTGTCGTCCACAAAACAGCTTTGATCTGATATTCGGCCAACTGTAATAAACTCGTAATTGTACTAGTGCTATTTCGTTGACTGGAATTGCAATTACAAAAGTAATGCTGAATTCAGTAATGGTTGAACTCGCTGATATCATTGTGATTTGCAACGGTGCTGTATTAGTGGCTATTTGTTGTAGTAATTCACTTGGAGTTGACATTATTTATAAATCAGGATTTTAAATCAAGGTAACTTTGTCCTCGAGTAACTGAAAAACCTTTTGGCGTGTGCTTGTGTTGCCGCTGATAGTAACATATGATATTCATGCAATTTATCAGCCGCACACGTAGATATATCTTTTGTAATTATATTAAGAACACCAGGAATAGTTGTTGTGGTTGAAACACGAATTGTTACAACTGCTGGCGATGCCATCGTTACTGCTGATAGTAATACACCGATTCCAGCGACGACGGCAGATGCAAAATAAACAATAATATCAGTAATAACAACACGTCTGCGATATTTTGTTATTTTTACTGTATACTCTTCTGCGACATTTTTTAGTTGGGTCTGTAACAAACACTTGTTCGTATCTGTATTTGTATGCCGACATATATACTCTTTATTAAATAATTAATTGAGGTGTTTCGACTACAAATTCCAGACACCGCCAGTAGGACTCCGAGGTTATTTTTTATCAGATGGTTCCTGTATAAATATTTCTTCGGTGTCTTTATTTAACACAATAGACACGGTTCCAGAAAAATTATCGGTTGAATGACGCCATGGAAATGTGGTAAATATCCTACATTTTCGAGCGCTCAACACAGACAGCCTACACACACCAATTACTTCCACAGTGTGTTTGATAGTGTTATTTTGTTGGACCATGTTGATGATCCTGATGATACAGTGTATACCACGTTGATGATCTGCTTGTGAGGAATTTTAACCAGATTAGTTTTTTAACGATATCAGGAATTCCACTGATAATACCGTTGAGTCTCGAGCTAATATCAACGAGTTTAATATCAACAACATTTGGACTACCAAAGAAATCATCTGCGGCTTTGCTGATTTTTTGAAAATTTCTACGAACATTTACAAACATTTTCTCGTGAACATCATATTCAGATCGCAAAGTGGTTAGTTTGTAATCGATTGTAGTATCTTTATCATCTACATATTTTTTTGTTGCGGCATCTTTATCACCTGTTGGTTCTCTTAAAACAACAATTTTATTTCCGATCATGTTGAGTTTACCTGTCATTGTATCACACGATCAGCATCACCTTTTTAAATTTCATCTCTGATAGTTACGATTGATACAGTTTAGTCTCTGATTCTACCGCCGTCAGTAAATACTGGAATGTTATTCGTGGTAGCACCGATAACTCTACGAATTATGTCGATCCACGTAATATTACTCGTCTTTAAAACACCGTCTTTATCCTGAAAAATAACTTCATCCCGGTCAACTCCAGAGAAGTTCATAATATCAGCAAAGATCGCCTTTCGTAGCGTACTTTGATAAGTCGATATCATCTTTTTTTCTTCTCTTTGGTAGAGGACCTTCCATAAATATCAACCATTATACGATTATATAAAACTATATATTCATATACAATTTTATGAGGTGCATCGATAAATTTTGAAATAGTATCGAGTACAGAGAGCACTTCACAGCCGCATATCGGCGGATCTGTTAATTTATGTGTTCGTAATGTTGAATACCAGACTGGTGTATTGGCATCATTAACATATTTTAAAATTCCTTTGGTGGTGCCAACCCAAAAGATCGAAATAAACAATTCCACTTGGATCAATCGCGTATGCAACCCAATGAGTACCTGGACCAGACTTTTTATCGAGATTAATGATACCAGTTTCAACATTGTTTGGTTTGTGCGGTAATTGATCACGCACAAAAACACCTCTGAAGTTTTTTATATTTAGCTTTTAGCAGAATCAAGTAAATCAAAATTGGACATAGGTAGAATGAACGAAATGTCCCTGGCAGTCTTAAACCCTTTATGTACCACGAATGTGTGAACCCTGGCAGTCTTAGACTCTATCCTTTTTTTTGACTCCTTTCCCTGTTGCTATCTTTAATGCCATTCCAGCGGCAGTTCCAACAGCGCCAAGTGCAGCTGCTTTTGCAACAGCAGGGGCTGCAGCGGCTATCAACACTGATATAGCTGCAAGAAGTGGAAATATACCACCCGTCACAGCGATGTCTTTTATGGTACCCGCAGAAAGATTAAGTCGTATACCTTCCTTTGATCGTTTAGCTTCATTGAAGTGCTTGAGTTGACGTTCTGTCAGTGATAGTTTATTTGCAACACCTTCGATTTGTTCTTTGTTAGTGATATTTTTACTCCAGTTTTCTTTTGATACTGATTGTAGCTTTTTAATCTGACCAGGAGTCAGACTGACACTAACATGGTGATGTGGCATTATAATATTATGAGCGATTTAATTACATGTTTTCGATTGGAACATCAATGACTCTCATTTGACCACCAACACCTTCCAGTAGCATTGTTTTATCGCTGAATATAACGGTGATTACTCTGTAATTAACAATAACACCCTTTTCCACATGAACTGGAAAGTGTATATCAACAACAGATTACCTAAATAAATCAAGGTGTTCCAGCGAAAATTAATAAATTGGATATAATGCTGTAAAATCCCGCTGAGATATTTGTAAGCCAGTGCCAGCATTTTGATCACGTCCCATGAATGTTATCACACGATGATACGCACGTGCAACGTGATTTATTGCAAAATTTAGCAATATGTCTTCAGAAGATTCTTGATGTCCATTTATTCTCAGTAAAACATAATTTATTCTAAATCTGTCAAATATCATTGCTCTAAATGTTGTGAGTTTACTCGTGCAGCATCTTCGAAAGCAATAAATATAAGTCTTGGTTCAGAGACACCTTGTTGAGATACTATCTGCCACGTAAATAAACTATTAACAGCACTTTGAATACTATCTGTAGTCATTGACAACCATCACAATATTGATTTTCCACCTTGATCCATAAAAGAAAGTAACCGTTGTTTTTCAGCGAATGATGGAGTCATTACTGGCATCCACAACGAAAGTTTTGTTAATATTACTCTTCCATGAATCGCCGCAGTTGCAGCTGCATTAACTCCTTCAGCGTCCAATATTGCATCATTGTCGTTGTCTTTTCTAACAAGTACAACTAAATACTTGGCTCCGAAAATAACCATTCTGACATGTCTACAGAATCCAACGATATCTGACAGTGGAATTACACATGAAAACTATTCATCATTAACACTGAGCGACGTGATGCAAATCCCAAGTTGAAATTGTCATTCATCGATACAACTGTATCCCTAGCTGCATTTAGTGTTACGTTTCTATTCTTGGGTTGATCAGTGGTATCCTTTGCAAACATCATTGACAGACCAGCTGATCTCGAGTAATCATTATTGTATCTTGTAAGGCCAAGTATCGTAGTAGCAACGTCGAGGTCGTTATGGCAAACTTCAATTTCCTGACCATCAATCATATATTTAGCGCTATTAAATAACGCCATGACACCGTTGTTAACAAAAGCAACTCGATCACCCATTCCCATGTTTTCAAAAGTCTGCCTTCGATCTCAATGAATGAAATATCTGCTTGTATCTGAACTTGTAATTCGATTTTTCCACGCCGATCTGGTCCTCATGCGTCATAAGAGTAATACTGATTATCGCGCACAGATTCATCTTTGAGAACTGGTGCGCCCATGTCAAATGATGGATCAGATACACGTTTGAACATCATTATTATATTTGTTATCGTCTAACAAGAAACCACTTCCTATTATTAGACTAGCAGTTACATTGTTTTCCTTTTCACGAGCTAATTCTGCTAGTGTTTGATTTGCCGCTTCATTTCTGATTTTACTAACACTCGCAGGCATAATCTCAGTGCTGGGTAATTTTACTGGCTGAAGTTTTCGTCGTATCAATCGTGCAAGTCTATCTTTGATTGCTGAGAATGCTTTGCTGGCAACATCACCAACAGCGCCAATACCTTTATCACGAACAATGTCAATAGCTTTCATTCCCAGTTGTTTTTCAATCAGTATTGCCTTTGGGGCTATCCTTCTGAATAAACCCTGAACAACATCACCGAGTCCATCACCGTAGATCGCTCTATTGGTTGGTAATCGAGACCATTACAGGTCCACGTTGAGCATTATGAATGATCATCTTATTAGTCATTGTATCTAATTGTATACCCTTAATCACTGCTGTAATCATCAACAATTTCATCGATGAGGCACCGATAAACTTTAATATCCATAATACCACCTGTAAATAATCGTTGACAATTGGATGTTATCTCATTCATTATTTCTGGAGTATTATTACCAGCTCTTTTTCCACCAATCAGAATCTCTAATCGTTCAACATCAGCGAGGTATCAGTAGGACAAATAATAAGGCCACTTCCCTGAATACCATTTCCAGTTACACAGAAGGTATCATAGTATTCTTCTTCACTTGTTATTGGACTGTTTATTTTTTGTTGTTGTTCTAGTTTTTCTTGTTTTCTTGTTATTCGTTTAAATTTGTATTGTTCTTTGTTTTCTTCTCGTTGTTGTTTTGCTTTTTGAAGTTTCTGCATTATTTCTTCTTCTCTCTGCAGCCTTTCTTCTTTTTCCCGTTCAATGTATTCTTTTAATACTTGATTAAAATAATCAAAATCATTAACAACTTCCTCAGATCTAATCTCTGGAATATCACGAGCAATACGATAAACATCTTTAACCCAATCACCTATTTTTAAGGTATCAACATATTCAGGTTTCACATATTTTTCTCTTTCATAATATCCATATGCGGCAATCCTAATTACTTGATCTGGGTCTCTGATAGAGGCAATACCTTCAGGTGTAAATTTATCTATTATCTTGGTTTAGCTTTTGGTGTTTCAGGTTGTGGTTGAACTCCAGGTGGTTGTTGAGAAAGTTGCCAGAGTGGTGGTCGAGTTGCGAGAAGACGACCAGGAAATGTTTCATGAGCTTTTTGTGTTGCCTCATTTGCTATTATAATTTTCTTTGTTGGTTCGACAATTGGTTTAAACAACTGTTCTGCACCTTCTGTAAATTCCACTTGATACTCCTGACGCTCATTTAATTTTTGTTTGACAGAATCACGGACGGGTAGATATTTATTGATTACCTCTTATCTTTCTCGAGCTAGTCTAGCTAAGTAAGGTTCCATTATTGATATAATAATGATTTAATTACAGCAGCAGAGAGGGTGCCATCAACAGTGAGTGGGCGGCAGGCAAACGAACACGCCTACAATTTCAAAAAAATACGTCAACGATGGAATAACAAAAATGAGCTAACCCAAACGGTTTGACGTTATTGCGGTCTGTTTTCACCCGTGTGGGAATGGGCTCGGTTAGATGCTTCGGATTAGCGTTATTGACCTTATTTTCAGCCTTCGTAGGAACCTTTATTTTAGCGAACGGACCATTCTATCAAAGTGGTCTGGCCACCATCTCTGCTGCTCGTTTCAGACAATTCAGGGTCTACTACAACAATTAGTGGCTCAAGCACCATCAAAATAAGTTACACTACCATGAACAGAAACTGTGCCGGCTGTAGTTGATAATATTATTAATGAAGCCACTCAACAATGTATGTCTGACTGAATGCAAATCTGGCAATGGGGCGTGGATTTGGATGGCATGCTGTTACGCAATGGGTTTAGAAAAAAAAAAAACCAATAAAATATAAATAATGGTTCAGTTCAAAGATACATTAGATCCTGCGTTTGACATTGGCGCTTGTTGGTGGATCGAAGTAAAAGAGATCTACAGTATTACTTATACACAACTAGAGTCCGTGATAAACAAAAAGTAGAATTACAACATCTAGGTTTCTTTTTTCCATTTGCAGCTTGGAAATTGAGGGAAAACTTCCATGCACGGACAATGGTAACAGTTACGGTGCCAGTGTCCAAAGTGGATTTGTCAACGGTGGAATAAAACTAGACTGAGTGAATTGACATAAGATGTATTGGTCATACACCCATATATATTTGATACTTAATCCCTTGCCCTCTGTGTCTACGTCTACAGCATTGAGTCGCAATCAGGAATCCATGACGCATGTAGTGTACATTTGTTACTTGATACTCAGACTGATGGTTCTTTAAATTTTGGAAATGATTTTGATAGTCAACATATTTTGAGTATTGATAGTACAGAATAAACCATCAAAGAAATCGTAGTTAAATGTTCAAGATTATTCGGAAATTGTCATTACAGAGTTGACCCAGACTTTTCAAGCAGATATACTGGATGTATGCATAGAGATAGTAATCATTAAATATGTATCAGATCCATAGACATATTCAGTAATCCAGTTGATTTAAAGATCACTAAAACTGACCAGTACATTTGGGGTTAGGAGTTAGGGCAAGTGTGGATGTGACGTGTCAGAATCATGAGACTACTGAAGTGCATGTGACATTTCCAACTCATTATTCGGAGGTATTAGACAGTGCATGTATATTTTTAACTGATGGCTTCAGTTGAAGCATTTTTTGTGTATATGTGTAATTCGCACTTACATTTGTATTTATAAGCAAAGAACACATATACAGTGAATCTGAAAGGAGGATAATGCCAGGTTTTGTTTTGTAAGGATGAACGGTTTATAAAATGATTTTCCAGATCTGTGTCAAAATTATTGTCCCTCTATCATACATACATTTGTTTCTCAGTACTTAGCTTTTCATTGTGTCCAACTTTTAATAAATCATATGTAAAGCTAAAATATCTTCTAAAATGAACTCATGATGAAGTTTGATTGTCATAGGCTAGCCAGCATTTATTTGACAGGCTAAATAAAACCAAAACAGTAGGGGTGCGTATTACCAAGAACAAATGTATTACAATACATTGCAATACAGCATGTTTGCATTGCAGTGGTATCAATAGATACTGGACATTGACAGTATAAATGATTCTAACCTTAATCTTGCTGAGTTTGTATTGAATTGTGTAATGTATTTATTTTGTACTGTAATAATGGCCATTTTCTTTGCATGCAATAAAATTTGAACAAGAAAATAAAATCATACCTTTTATTTCATCAAAACATCCAATAAATATATAATTACATACATGATTTAGCAAACAATAAATACATCAACGTGAGTGAATACTTCTATATATGCCAGCATGAAGCAAACCTTTGCAGAAGAGTTGCAGTATTATTGTGCATAATCAGTCTTTTGGTCAACAAACTATAATCATTAAAAGGCTCATATGCTGCTCCACAATCATGACAAGGAACAAAAATAAGTAAAAACTAAACGTAATCATACATTTTCACACTGGCAAATGTCTTCCTATGATTTGAACAACGACTAAATAATATAGTAAATTAGTTATTATCAATGACTTCAAACCTTTGATGGTTTAAATGGTCGAGAATAACAACTATTGGTTGTAAATGCAATTTAGACGCGAGGGATATGCTTGGTTTTATGTCCACTTTGACTTTTTTAAAAGTATATCAGTAATATATATATATAGATATATAGATATATATATATATATATAAGAAGGTTCTGGCTCACTTTTGTCTCTGCGTGAAAAAAAGTGAGCGATGCCCCCTTGATATATATTACTAGGGTGTGGATATTTCTGGCTCACTTTTTTATGTTTGAGAGTGTGTGTTTTCTATGTCAGTGTGTATATTATATAGGTCATAGATTTTTTTGGTGTGTGTCTCTGATTGCGAATGTGTGAATGCCATCGGTGGTGTATCTTTTATCGTCAAAGGGGATCAGTCCTTTTTATGTTAATGAGTGGTGCATTTGGATCTTAGACTGATTTGATATTCCATTAGTTTCGTCTTTGAACTTTCCTAGGATTTTACTGTTAGCTCAGTGGAACGGACTATGTCTAAGATAATCACTGATATCGAAATGTTCTTTGTGGTCAAACATTTCTTGGTAAATCCCTTTGGTGTGAATTTCGTACACGAGTGAGTCTGTATCGCTCATGAGCTGAGTAGCAAGATCTCTGTATTTGTTTTAGATCAAATTATAATGAAATTCGTACATGGGCATCTTGGAGAGATCGAGTATGGTCTCGCCGACGCAGATGGGTTTATCGAGTTTGAGATTGTTTTTTCTGGATTCGATCGCGACAAGATCTTCATCAAAGATGTTCATGTTGAGAAAGGCACCATTGGCGACCAGTTCATCCAGTCATTTGGCGTTGTTAACGATTTCATTTTTTTCCGATGTCAAATGTTTTCCATGTTTTTTTTTAAAGACGCTGTTGCTCATAAGTTTGGAGAAATTATTGCCGAAGTCTGTGGAGACTTTTGCACGTTGATTCATGGTAAAGTCGATATCGATTTTCATCCAAGGGAGATTGTTGTAATTTGAGAGCTTGATGAACTTTATCGAGCACGAGTCCGTGTTGGATAGTTTGTTCGAGGGGACGATGATGCATAATGTACTTTTTTTAATTCATGAGATTGGGCACAAGATTTTTCATTTGGCATCTACCAGGCCAAGCTTAGTTTTGTTGGTTTGCGCTGTTCCCGAGACAACATTTTGTTAGTGACAAGAAGCTGTTCAGCGCAGAATTGATAATCGTTGTGAGCTTCGTGGAAGTGTTCTAGATAAACAAGATTGACTTCGACGAAATAGCCAACGTTGTCAGCGTATCCTGCTTGTTGTTCTTGAAGGAACTGTTCTCCGGCGATTCGGTGAAAACCGCTTGTGGAAAGGCGTTGTGACATGGCAGATATATAGAGATTGCTCGTGCCGAGATAAATGATGTACGTGGATGGATTTGTGGGATCGTAGTTGGTCATGTATTGGTTGTTGGCGACTGCGTGGGGTTTTTTTTGGGGGGGGGGCTGGGTTAACAATGGAGATTCTGCCTCAAACCATGTGTTCGGGGAATAAAACAATTTCTTGATCGGTGAACAGTTCGAGTTGGACTTGACTCGTTTAGAGAAGCACATCTCGTGACCGACCTGACATTGAGAAGTACCAGAATGGATTGAGTTGGTAATGGTCCATGCACGTTTTTCTGAACTTGAACACATCAAGGATGCAAGAGCACATCTGTTTTAAGATAGGCATCAAGATAATCTCCTATGGTTTGACACCCAATGTTTTGCCATACCACGAGTGCTGGCTGAGTTTTGTCGTCGGTGATGCTGCATATGTTTAAGCTGGAATAAGAGGCATCTTTGAGTGGCATAGAAGTTTCGGTGAATCATGACCATGCATCGATGTACTCGTAAGGATAAATTCCTTTTTGTTGGAGAAAAGTCATTTTCCCAGGATCCGTTTCATTGAGGTGAAGAAAGGTAGGACAGTGTTGAGCGAGTTCGTCCAGCGACGCCATGAACTGAAAACTATCGATGAATCTGAATAATCCAATTGAGAACGACATGTACTTTACAAATTTGTTGGAAATACATTTGATTGGACTTCCCAAGTCGGCGAGAAGTTGCTTGACGTGAGGATGACTTAGTGCTGCGATGATAAAATGTCCATCATACCATCGTCTATGCCAGTGAGAAACATCCACTGTACATGGACATCACCTCACATCCAACAGTCTGCTTGACTTCGAGACGTTTAATATGGTTAGATTTGTTGCCGGAGGATATCACAGCTATTTCGGCATAGAGTGTCGAGTGGTCTTCAACAGATGTTGTAAACCACTCCCTTGTAGCTGAGCCATCTGTCTGCCTTCCTGTCCTGAACCTTCCACTGCAACTGTGGACCACGTTGGATCGTTTCCGGACAGGACAGGGTCGTTGTGCAGCCAACATTGTCCGATTGGGCCAGGCCAGTGACTCTTTCTTTTGCTGTGGAGCTCTACAGATTATGTCACACATTGTGAACAACAGTCCACTGACAAAGTTCCCCGGTGGACTGCAGGTTCCGCACCTTGATGATGATGACGAAGTTAAATGGCTGAGTAGGCACTGTACACGATAAATGAATAAAATAAATAAATACCCTCGTAGATTATGCACGATCACCGGTACGAAATCGGGATCTTTGAAGCTTAGATTGCAGTCAGCGTGATGTGGAAATGATGTCTGAGATTTTTGTCATGCGCTTTAAAGTGTTCTTTTCAGACGTGGTGTCGTTGTGCTGATTTGTTTTGTCGCAGTTGTTGTGGGGTAAGTAGAATCATATGAGCTGGATTCTTCGGATGTTGGTTTTCTTTCAGTACTTGTTATTATTTGTTTTAGCGGGTCAGTTATCGACGTTCCTGTTTTATCCGAAACAGGTACACTAAAAGCATATTTGCTAAAAATATCTATAACATTAAACAAGTATTTCTTTGGAGAGCCGTCAGCTCCAACGCTAAACTGAGCAAGATTTGACACATCAACTAAATCTATCGCCCAGATATCATCAACGGTGTTTGCAACAACTTTACGTCACGTAAACTTTTTTTTTTAGGTTTGTGTAGTTCGGCTGCAAGATCGTCATACAATTCCTTTCCGAGTCCTAATTTATATTTTGCTCCAATAAAACCCTGCACCAGCCTTCTATCAACACGTTCTCGCATATTTATCGGTTCCATATCACGAAGTTCGTCTAACATTACTTTATCACAATCCGATTTTGAACTTTCTGCACGAGCGTTGTCAGGACGTTCGATATCACGATAACAGATATCATGACGCATCGCTATTGCATCAACTTGATTGTAAGGCTCTTGTCCTGGCAGCGGATTATCATTTTCATCTAGTTGTTTATCAAGAGGATTATAAGGTCCAGTATACCTATGGCCTGGCAATGTCCAACCGCCTTTTGGTTTTGGTAATTTGCCAATAATTTTGTGAATGTCAATTCCGCTACCAATTACCTCACGGCGATTGCATGATTGACAGTACGTGACGATTTTATCTTGTTCGATACAAAGATTTTTATCACAATCGCAATTGCACTTCATTTTATTTTATTTTGTTTGATAAAAAAAAATTTTATCGATCAATCATCGATCAGGATAACTTTATCTACACCAGATCCTAATGTCTCATCTACTTGTTTTTTCAGAAACATACTTTTCTTTCTACCCCAAATAACACAAATACTTTATAACATTATTATATTATTTTTTGTTTTTTCCGTCGTCTCATCCTTATTTTCTGTTTCAGTTCTACATTTGAGACAGTATGTTGACATTATATATTTACAAGTTTAGATAAAATTAACTGCAATCTCATCATTTGCGTGAGAAGGTTGCTTGTCAAACTGTAAAATAAACTTTAAAAAATTAGGATCTTTTGACGTTTGTCGGACAAACATTATACAATAATAACCACAAGCTGATGTTCCAATCGGCTGTAGTTGATTAGACGAATAATTTATTTTTTTAAATTTTTTAAAAATACATTTTTTTATAAGATCGCTCGGAGGAAGTTCGAACGAATCAAAATAATTATTGTCGTAGACAGCAACCCAGTGAGTGCCTGAGCCATCGTTAAAATTTACTATATTTACGACGCACGAACCACCTGCTGGTACGTCATCGAGTTCGTCTTTAGAAAATACTCCGCGAAATCGGACAACGTCATTCAATTTTTCAATTATATTAAAATTGCCCAATAGCGTCTGGTCCTTGGTAGAGTCATTCCACGTCCGATTCCTAGTAGGTTTGGAAGAAGATTTCCCGCTAATCCTGCTAGTAGTGGAGCTATTGGAATAAATCCTCCTTGTTTTGTTCGATTGCGTTTTGTTGTTTTCTTTTTTTTCCGACGATTTTGTTTTCGGTTGCGGCATTTATTTTATCATGTTACATAAAACTAACGATAGATTTGTTTGATTCCACGACCTTCGACTGCTTTTTTCGTTGCGCCAGATACTGCACCTGACGCAGCTGCTAGTCCAAGTGTACCAAGTACTGGCAAAATGTTTGGTATTATTGAGCTAGCTAATACGGATAGTGCTGGTCCAAAAAGTCCACCTTGTTTTGACATTGCTGTTATTTGTGAAACAGATAGTTTAAGAACAAAGGGTTTTCCCTTATCGAGTTTGTTGATTTGTTGTTGCGTTAGCATTAATTTAACCGCTGTTTTATTTGAAGTCTCCGGGAATATCATTAAAGAAACTGAACGGCATTTAGCAACAGCTGCTGATAATTTTTCAACTTGACCGGATGTTAGGTATATTTCTCTAGTTGTGTACTTGGTTTTCATTATTTTATATCAAGGTTGTTAGATTAAACTTGTACAGTCATTTTTCCTTTAATCGCGTCAATCGTCAAGAATCTATCACTGACAACTAGCGCATATACGTTATACTGTTCGGCTGGCAGTACGCCAAGTGTCCAGGTGACCTCGATATCAGCAGTTGATCTGATAACTCGTTCGGAATGTTTTGATATGTCGAAATGAAAGATAGGATAGAGTGTTCGAAACTCTTCTACTGATAATTGAGATCCACTGTCCGTGTCCTGATATTTTTGTATTGCTTCCATAAGGTACATATACGGTCGAGATATGTTTTTTGTTTCATCGTCAGCAAATTTGCATTCGATTGCACGTTCGGGATATTGTTTAGAATTTACTCTAGCAAATATTCGTCTAATATCAGGGTTATCAAATACGGAGTTGTTCATTTCTTGATCATTACGACGTGCCTGTCGTTGAAATACGACGAACAAATGTCGAGGTAGTTGTTCGCTAGCTGTAGTTGTAACACGCCATGTGTAATCGGTTGTGTTAGGAATTGCTGTTTGATAAATCTTGTTTTGCTGGAAGTGTATCTTTTTTGTATAAGCGGCCAATAATGATTCGAGTTCCATCATTTTAGCTACAGAGGGGACAACTCGTGGCATTCACAGCGCTAATCTTGTAATAGCAAACTGTCCTTCAGCCACTCCATCGGCATGCATTATACGATCGTTTTCATCAGCTCGATCTAAAATAAGTGTATGTTTTATTCCGCGAAAAACTTTGTTATATTCACGGCAAAATCCAAATATTGTACTTAACGGAAGCATCATCGTTATTTGTTTAGATTCTGCAGCAAATGTTTTTCGTTTAGCAAATCCCTCGTTATATTGCTGTCGTCGTATATTTGTAACAGCTAATCTTATTGAATTACCTATTGCGGCTGCATCATCAGCAGCGGGTTTGGCGATTAGATTATTGTTATCTACAGCAGGAACACCAGCTCCAGTACGAAACTCTCTCGAAACAGCTGTCCCGAATGAGGTATCTTTAAACCAAATTATGTTTGTGGCAACTGATCTAGAATAATCATCACTAAACGAAACAATGTTAAGTATTGTACTTGCTATAAGCAAGTGCATTGAAATATCTTCTACAGTTTGACTGGCCAGTTGATATCGTGCACTTTTAAACAAGCTCCAACCGTTATTGACAAGCGCAATTTCTGTACCAGCTGCAATATCACCACCTACCGCAGTTAATATTCGGCCACACACTTCTAACACTGCCTTATGCGGAAGTAGAAACATGTCCTCATCTCTTGTGTTAAAAGTTCTAACACCAGTTTTATTTGGTTCGTTCGAGTTTTCATCAAGATACTCGACGTATTCGGACTCTGTCACAGCGTCGTCAGTATCATATTCTTCAGCAAGATCGAGATAATTTTTAGCTGACATTTTATTTTATAATCGTTACACAAAATTAAAAAGCAGCAGGAGTCATCGGTTTTGTTTTCTTTACAAGTTTACGTACTATTTCTTCACCATGTGGTGATAATAATTTTTTTTTTGTTGTAGCTATCATAGCTCGTTTTGTTTCTTCTGTTGGCGCAATATCCGATATTGCTCGTTTTATTTCTGATGTGGAAGGTCCTCTGATCTTATCAGCGATCTTTTGTCCTACTGCAGTGCCTGCTGAAGAAGCTGCACCTGTCGCAAAAGCTTTACCTGCGTCAAATGCAATTGGTGCTACTTTACGCGCAATTCCTGGTATGTTCTCAACAATTTTAGTAAATATGTTTCCAAAAATCCACCTACGATGTTTCTTCTATAAATTTTTCTTCGTCTCATCTTTGTCTATAAAATATAGGCTCACAAAATTGACTACGCAATGCGTAGGTGTAAATAATACGTGACAATTTCGTTGTTAAGATCTATTTGTCTACCTGATTGATCTGTTAATTGCATTGTTATACTTGTTATTTGATTTTCAAGATTAATCGGATAATAAATAACTTGACGTGGATTAATTTGCATGATAGATCCTGGTGGAACATCTGGCGAGAAACTATATATCGTTTGTCCTCTACTACCCTGGGCTGAGTAAGATCCAGAAGCAAGAGAGCAATTTATTAATATTGTGTTTTCTTCTGTTATATTTACTGGCAGTTCACCGTCATATGTTAAAGTTTCTACTGGCGCATAAGGTCCATACTTATTATGATTAAATCCGATCAGCGATGCAATACTTTTTGGTGATGTAAAATCGACTAACATATTATTTTTTAATGTTATATTAGCTCGTAATATGTTATAATTTGGTGTTAGCTCAAAATTATCAGCTATACCGCCCGCTTTTGTTATTAACTCCTTTATCGTCTTATTTAGATCAATAAGATTATAAGCTCCTTGTGGAATTTTAAATGTTTTCCATTACGTGTCTCTTATTGAAATAAATGTAAACTCGTCGTTTACTCCAGTTTTTACGTTAGCCATAGAATTCCAACAAGTGCAGGAAATTAATCCGATCTCATACTGTTTTTCAGGATCAAGTTCTATTGGTGGGTTATAATAAACGGAAAAGTTTGCGCTGTTTCCTGTTGTCTGCGAGGAATCAAGTAATAATGTTGTTGATGTTAGTGACATTATATTAATATTTTTAGATAAGATCGCTATGTTAAATTTTGTACTCGGATGATGTTAGTAATCCACTCGATCTAAGATGATCTAGTATATCAGTGATTTTGTTATCGATCTCTGCGCTTTCATTACCAGCTTCTTTTGATGATATCAACAACATAAGTCGGTCGACTATTTCCGCGTTTGATGTAAAAACTTTAACTCCAGATCCAGTGGTTTTCTCTGGTAATGTTTTATCTCGTTCGTTTTCATATTTATCAAATAGTCTTCTAAAATTCCAGCCCTTAGCATATTCTACTGTTCTGGTTTTGTACTGTACTGCTGTTTTATAGAAAGTCTCAGCAATAATTCCTTCTCTTATTATGTTTACCAGAGGTAATGCTTCTTCTGCTTTTCTAGCATTTTCAATTTCTTTATAAGCAAGTGAACCATCTTTTACAATATTTGATAATCTTTCTATTAAATTATTATATTTTTCTTCTGGCCAAGTTCGAATTTTATCAATTTCAGTAATATTATGTTTTTCAATAAATTAGTCATATTCGTCATATAATATTTTAGAAAGTGCATTTTTTTCTATAATATATTGTCTGTTTTTTAATAGGCATTTCTGTTAAAATGGTTTCGGTTATTATTTTTTGTTTCTCAGCCAATTCCGTAGTTTGCGCCGACAATTTTTCTATTAACCTCCTTAACTCGGCTGGATTAACAGTCAATCTTGTAATAGCGTGCTGAAGCATAAGAGGGCTGTTTATTAGTCTGTCAAATTCGGCCTGTCGTGCAGCAGGATCAGCAATGTTTCTTACAAGTTCTTCTGCAAATTTTTTATTTTCTTCGTTCGATCTTTCTCCGAGTAAACCTAACAAACCTTTTTCTTTTAATTTTTCAAGCTCCTCTGCAGATAATGTTGATATTTCTGGTTGCTTGCCAAGCACTGCTTCAGTAACAGGTTTGAAAACTTTAACAGTTTCTTCCTCTGCTTGAACTTGTCCACGCCGAGCTTCTTCCACTTTTTTCTTAAAAGCTGCTCGAGTTTCAATAAATTTCTTTAGCAATTCGATTCTTTGTTGATGCTCGTCCATTATTTTTATGTTTTATAAAAACGTGTTAATACAACAACGAAACATCTTAGCCGGATCACGCACTAGCTTATCAAATAAAAAGAAATTGTATTTATCTTTGGTTGCTTGGTGATATAATTCGATAAATGTATCTTTTGTTACGTCACCGCATTGCTCATTTTGCAATATTTCTCACATCAACATCGTCCAGTCCGGGAAATAATATAAAACAACCAGTATTTCGCCTGATAAATCTATCGACGTTGTAATAGCCTTGGGCGAGATAAACAGAATTATATCTTTTATTACGCGATAATGAAAAATAAGATCTAATCTTGTTCATCTCCTCATTGTTTAGCGGAATATCGTCAAATACAATTATTTTATGCTCGGATGAATCAAGTTTATTAATTGGAATTAGTTCTTCTGGTTGTTTTATTAAAAATATATCATCGCCAGCGTTAAGTTCATCACGAAGTTTATCGTTGTACTCGCTCAATAATTCGTATTTATCCTGTTGTGGATTAATTGTATAAATATATGCCTTGTCATAGTTAAAGTTATTGTTGAGCAAAAGATTTAATAACAAATTTGTTTTACCTGATCCTGTACGACCAACAATAAGATAATGACAATCTGGAAGTTCGTTATTATGTTTATGCTTGATTAATCGTTTGGTATCAAAATTTAATATCTTCGCCATTGTTGTTATATAATTTTATGTAATATTAAACTGACTAATGTTGACAATTTTATGTAGTATAATTAAATAATGAGCTATTATACAAAATTTGGAACATTATTAGTAGATTCATCGGCTAAAGGTCAGCAAGGTGACTTATCGAGATACACAACTCTTGATCAGCTAAGAAATGAAATCAATAATTTATTAAATATCACAAGTGTAGATCAAAATGAAGTCGTTGTTTTCCAGGACAAACAAGGACGATTGAAGACAAGTAATGTACAACTGTCAGATGTACTTACACGAGTTCCTACCGCGGTTGTTAATAATATCATTACTTTTACTAACCAAGGTAAGATACAAGATTCCGGTACGTCCGTTAACGATTATGTCAAAAAAGCTGGTGATTCGTTCACGGGTGACATTATTATGAATCAAAATAAAATTACAGGCCTTGGAAATCCAACCGCATATGATGACGCTGCAACAAGAAAATACGTTGATGATCAAGAATCAAAGTACGTATTAGTCAACGGCGGTATAATGCGTGCATTTCTCAATATGAGTAACAATGGTATTAATAATCTTAGAAAACCAGAATCTGATTTTGATGCTGCAACGAAAAAATATGTTGATGATAAGGAAATTTCAGTAACAACCTCGTTAAAAACAATCAATGATGAAATGACTACACTCAATGCTAGTTTTCGTAATCACGTACAAAGGTTTTTAAATTTCGTAGAAACATAAACAAACCCTTTAAAGAATTTTTTGGGGAACAACCAACCGTTGACATAAAACTCTCCGACGTTAACACAAAACTAAACGACATTGTCAGTGGAATACCTAATATTGTTCAAAAAACGAATCTGATTAAAATTCCACACGGACAAATTAAAAATATCGTGTACACAGTAGCATCAGGATCATCGACATGGACACCGCAAAATAACACTCTCGAACATACCGCAGAAGTAACTGGGTTATATAGGCTGTCCATGTACGGTTCGGAAATTACTGCGTCCACTTCATCATCACCGAATGTATACCATAATCCTCTACTTGTGATGCTAAATAAGAACACTAAAGAAATATTTACGTTGACATCAACGGAAAGGCCTCCGAGACGTTACTGGTGGTGTCTGGAATTTATAGCTGAAACGTCATAATTAATTACTTAACGTCATTAGGTATAATAAATCAAACCAGGAACCAGCACTATTGTAAACAAATATTATATAATGAAAAAAAGTATAGTTGATTTCAATCACATTTCAAAAGAAATTCCAAAACAAGATGTGGATGCGTTATTGCAATATTATAAATATTATCATAAAAAAACTTTGGTGCGTGAAAAAATGTTATAAATATTATAACAAAATACTTCGGATAATATCATATTTACCGTTGTTATTAACCGGCTCAGGTATAATTTCAAGTGGAACATTATTAAATCCATTTTTGTTAATAATATCAGGCGTTCGTGTTTCTCTTGCAACAGCGTGTAAAAAGATTGAACCTCGGCTTGTGACCAAAAAAAATGCCTGCAAAATAGCTAGCATCACCTATAAAAAATTACTTGATCAGATACGATCTTACCTACGGGGTAAAAAATATGATATGGATGATTTAATACACGAGTTCCGTACTATTGACACTATGTTAACAGATATTTTGCCAATGAGAGTTAGCAAATATGAAAAAGATTATGATAATGATAGGGTATAAACAGTTTGAAGTAGGTAGAGGTTAGTCATTTGAGAGGCTGGTAGGGCTCCCAGATGTAATTTATATTTTTTTTGGAGGGTCTCCAAGATTTTTTGGGAGGGTGAGTAAAAGTCTTAGATCATATTTGAGCTAGAACCAGCCTTTTCATTTTGGGAAAATCGTTTTGGGGTGGGATTTTAGGGTCTCTAATGGGGTAATTTATATTCGTTTGGAGGGTGGAGAGGTCTGGAGCTAGAACCAGCCTATTCCCTTACTGGGCTTCATTTATTATGCTCCTGCGTCGACTAAACTCTTGATCAGCGTCTCAAGCTGTGGCAAATATTCTTTTAAAACTTTTATGTGCGTTTGATCTACTTTGCTGGTTCTGTCGTCGAACACATGTGTGAGATTACGGTTAATCTACATCCTAAACGTCACTCTAAGTATTCATAAGAGTTTTTCACCATTACTACACAAACTGTTCTAGTGTTTTTATCACCACGCTTATATCTGTATAGGTGATAAAAAGAATTAACCAATTTCCCCACGTTTTTTTTTTTTCTTCAGTTTCTCGTAAGCTAATATTTCTGGACAAACACCCTGGTCCACAACATGCGGAAGAGATACATTCTTGGAAAGGTAGGTTTTTCGATCATTTATTTTCTCAATCAGGTCCTAAAATGCCACTAGAGCATGAACAAAATATAATTTGGGGATGGCGTCACTCTCCTTAAGAACATTCGTCAGCTTACTCTCAATCTCTTTCTTCTGCCAGATTTGGATCAACCTTTCCATGCTATCCGTACATGATCACATAACATAATGCTTCTATGGCTTTATCTTTATCATACATTGGTATATCCGATGCGGGGTTTTTTGGAAGGAACTGCATCGTCGTCGGGAGCATTTCCAGATCGTTCTTTGAGCGCCATCACTTCCATGATGACATCCACGTCCTCGTACTCAAATTCCGTATGTTGGAAAAAAAATTCGACGGCATCGCGAAGTTTTCGGTTTCAGCGAAATTTCTTTTTGGACACTATTTTGTCCATGCAGTCGTGATCCTTTTTGTGCAATGGAATTGCCAGAAACGGTATTTCTCGTCAAAAACGTGCCATCGTCGACAGGTTATCGACATAAACCAGTCAAAAGAAAAACAGAGCAATAATAGCATCCGTTTTAATATACAGTAAAACAATGTCGTATGTGCCATTAGATATAAAAAGAAAAGTATTCCTTTGGCGGCAACACCTATTTCGATCAAACTTAAATCGTCTGTGTTGACAGGGCCTGATAGGCTTATGCTGGCTTATCGTCGAGTAGCAGCTAAAAATGCCACTGCATGAAATGGAATTGCTATTAATTTGTCGGCTTCACGGCTGTCCAAACAAGGAGGATTCAGCGCACCCCTGTTAGCAGGAATCGCTCGAACGTTACTTCCAGGACTGCTCGGCATCGAAATAAGACTCCATCTTACTGGAACAACACGGGGCAAGGGAGTTTCCATACGAAAGAAAACAACAGAAATTAACACAGGCAACTAAATTGCCCCCGTCTAAGAAAACAGACCTGACATTGTTTACGCGTTTGTGGAAATTTACATTGGAAATAAGTTCAGCGGATTTTGTTGTCATAAGTAAAGTGACAGGTTGTATATAAGGAAACTCAAGTAAACAATTATTCATTCCTACTTCAAGTTCAGTCACTATTATCATTGATAGTTGTGTTCAGATATAATTTGAAAGGAATCATTTATTTACAAATTATTCATTGGAAGTACACAGTGCTCACTTTGAACTACATCACTATTCTGGGATTATTGTGAATTCATTCAAGATTATTATGGATTATATTATTGGGATGCATCAAGACTGCTGGCATATCATATTATCCAAGACTATTGGCACTTCAGCACAGTTAACGCTGGAATTCAATAGGAACGCTATATTTTTTGACTCATGATAGAACTGTTAGGACTGTTTGGGATTTATTTCACAATACTGTAAGTTTCTCTTAAATGTTCACTTTATATTCTGGAAAAATACAGTCTTTGTTGAATTTTACTACACTTACTGGTTTTGCTTTTTCTGTGATTTAATGACCATAGAGACATAATTCCTACATATATGTATAAGTGTAAGGATTCTATTAATTGTATCTGTTTTTGGCCAACTTTTTACCATCATTTTAATTTACGGTTAAATCATTATTTTGAAGATACCATATTGGTATGTGAAGGCCTGTATTCTTTTAATTTCTCATTATTGTTGATTACATTTCAATTTAAGACATCTAACTGGTCTGTTTTTGTTTACCGACAGGAAATTATAATTATGCATTGATACATTATTAGAGACTTTACCACTCAGTGGATAGAAATGGTTAAATGTTTAGTTGTTGCTAAAATGCCAAATATTATTCAGAGATTTTTCAAGAATGTCAGGTTCTGTGTAAGGAAAACTTCTGCTTGGTCAGACTTTTTCACTTTAGATCCTTGCATACATGAAGGTGAAAATGGTCCATCGATTGTACCTCTAATTTTCTTGAATGATCAATTGTCAAATTGCATATGATGTTTTGAATGATGTGTTACATAGTTCTTGTTTGACTGCATAATGCAGATCTTACAATTTTTTAGATTGTTTTATGCTGATGATACAGTTCATTTGTGTTTACAGTTATATTTAGTGGCTGTGATTCCTGTTAAATATGGTGCTATATTTAGTCACTCAGTTCCAAATGGGGTTAGGTTACTGTTTAGGTTGAGAGGCCACTGAAACAAAGAAGTCATTATATTGCACAATTGTGTGTTTGTAGACTTATAAAAAATCAATGATAGCAAGTTACCCTCCTGAGGCAAACATTTCGTTTTGCAACCATTTGTAGCGAAATTTATAGTTCTCTTTGCAGGTTGAAATGTTTAAAATAGCTTTAAGTAGTTACAGTTTAATTTGGAATTATTTAGCTCATAAGGATATATTTTACAAGAAATTTCCCACTTAATATAACACATATGAAAATTCTAATAAACATTAAATGTTGCAAAGAAGTAGAGAGTATGTATGTGGCTATAATTTGTTCATAGAATTTAGGTTTTATGCATTTTTATGTGCATACTAGGGTTAGATCAAGTTCTGCAGTTAATACAATCAGACCATAAGTTTAGCTCTACATGCAGTCTAGAAAGGTCGTCAGTGAACGCTTTTTCTGGAGTCCTCTAGGATCCTTTATAAGCTAGGTTCAACCGTAATGGAGAGAATCAGAATGTAGAACTAGAAGTATTAAAGTCTAATTAAAGGTGATAAAGACAAAAAAAAAAACTCTTTGATGTCTATTTTGCCCCAAGCACAGTTAAATCAGAAACTGCTCTACAAGATTAGGAATATTTGTTAAGTTGCATCTGTCTCATCCTATAATTTGCCAATCAGGGATTTACCAATTTAATATTAGTCATCTTGCCTAGGGAAAGCTGACTGGAAACATGAGCTTGCCCTTGGAAAATCTGTGCCAAATATAATCATCCAACATGAGTAAAGTAATAAGATATAATATGGTACATTTTAAGGAAATCATGTTATATTTATTGCAACTTTTGTTTGTTTGTTTTGTTCTTTTTTGTATATCTGTTGGCACATTAAGACCATATGCTGATAATTGATGTTATCCAAAATACATGCGTATTATGTAGATATATATCAGAGATGGAATTTTCCTGTTTTAGTCGGAAATCCGGTTTTTTTAATGCAGACAAATTTTCTCTTTTTAGTAGACTTTCATGTGGACTTTTTTCCGTTTTTTTTTCATTCGAAATAATTTTTCCTGGATTTAGTTCGAGTAGGAAAGAAGGTAACAAGACACCAAGACATCGTATACGGGAAGTTAATTGTGCAGGCGGGATTTGTTCAGTGTTTGGATCCAGAACACATTTAATTTTACTATATATTCTCTACATTTGTTTCTCAGTACTGAACTTTCCACTGTGTGACAATCAATACAAATCATAATTGGATCTAAAATACCTTCAAATATGTCTTCACGGTGAAGTTCTTGTCATAGGTTCACCTGTATGTCCTTGAAAGGCTGGACTGTAAACAAAGCAACGTGCAATGGAACTAAGATTTCACTTCCTGATCATCGCTAAGATCTTCTTACTCACTGTGCACTATCTCCTAAACATACACATACAACCACACCCTAAGCTCTTATTCTAACGAATAAACAATTACCTTTAAATCCATGCCTAGAATGCCTAAATTTGCCTCTTGCATCACCACCAAAAGGAGACAGGAGCAAATGCTCTAAAAATAGACTGGGACTATATTAGTGGGTACTGAACCGGAACTACTAATTGTGATCTGATTCCTACCAGTCGTTCATTACGCAGCTTCGAGTAATGTCTCGCACACTCGGATCTTTTCATAGTTTCTTCCGAATTGAAATTTGTTGAAAGTGGAAAATGTATAGATACAACTAACTTTGAGCAATCAGTTAAACAATACGTTCAGATGGAGCTGGCTAGAAGAAAAAGATCGCATTAATGTTTTTGGAATATATTCGGAAATTGGCGGAACCTGGAGCTGCCAAGACAAACTTAATTATGGATCATCTGGCACAAAAGTGCACCTTAAACACGACAATACAAAAAAGAACAGAGAGGGAAGATCGGGTTTAAATACACAGTAGCTTCCAAACGTTTTTCAGTCACTTTCATCTTTGAAAAAGTCAGTGACCGCCTCAGGTGAAAAGAAAATGTTTCAGGTCAGCCGATGATACCAGTTTTCGTTGCCGACCCTAGCACCTTTATTACCCCAGGGGTAAGAAAAAAATTAAAATATTATAACAAAAATACCCCGAGATTGATACGTGCATCTAACTGAGCCGGTTTAGCCCAGTATTTGAAATACTTAGTACAATGTTTCCTCCCTTGATATATGCAGATTAGGACATCAGACTTAAATTGCTGATATTTTTGTTGAAAGACCAAAAGCAGACCTCTACATGTATATATACATTTAAAGGGATGGGTAGAAGATTTTTTGAATAGCTACACTTTAAAGTGTGTGTGTGTGTGTGTGCGTGCGTGCGTGCGTGCGTGCGTGTGTGTGTGTGTGTGTGTGTGTGTGTGTGTGTGTGTGTGTGTGTGTGTGTGTGTGTGTGTGTGTGTGTGTGTGTGTGTGTGTGTGCCAGAGAGAGAGATAATTATAGCAAGACTAATGATTTATGTATATTCAGCTCAAGGATTTGTGAACACGTCTCTTATTAATTTATTTAACAATTACCATGTAGTCACCTTCAAATCAGCTACCCGTATCAATATATTTGAATCCAGTTTTTGTTAATGATTTGAGAACGTTTATATTTGTCCATTTGATTGTTTGCCAAACAATATATGTATGTATTAATTATGATGCATCTTGTTACACATTTAAGTGTACATATACTCAAATACATCATCATGAACACTGAAATCATTTAAATTGTATTATTTGTGTATTTACAACAGAACGTAAACCTTATTAAAATATCAATAATCTGTTACTTTTTGATTTTGTGCCGATGAGTGCAGTTGTCAAATTAAATCTGTTTTAAATCTCCTGTTGAATCTGATTTTATTAATTAGCAATTAAAAATATTTTCCCACATATTATTGATTAATATGTTCATTATGTTTATCAGTATCTGTTTCATTACAAACAAATATTATCTCTGATTTTGTTTCGTGTCTGTTGTCCCTGTTCATTCGACCTTTTGGTAACTATGACTGCACTGGCACAAAAGAGTTGATAAAGTTTTTTTAGTGTCTAAACAATTCAGAGTCATATAATACCCTTCTTGCGTCCGTAAAATTTTCCTATCATTCTGAGTTAGTTTTTGGTTTTCAATCCACTGCAAGTCTCGTGACATTATTGATTCATCGTTTTTATTTGTTCCTAACATGTTATCACGTTCTTTCTGTCCTGATCTAAAAATGTAACTAATCAATGCCGGATATGTAGGGTCGGTAAAGTAATTTATAAACTTATCATTGTTTGTAAGTGCACATTTTTCAGTTGAAATCCTCCCAAATTCGAAGGTATTGCTGGTATTAAAAAGACCGTGGTCACTAAATAAAGTTTTCAATTAGTGAGTTTCGTGATGTTGGATCAATGAAGCTACATTTGTAATATAAAATTTAAAATTCTCTTTTCGATGTTTAATGCAAAGCACTTTAAATGATCCAGGAAAATGATATACAATACCTTTAGTTAATTTTTTTTTCTCATCTATGCCAAATTCTAAGATTATTCATGTGGTTATGTTAGAGTCAAATATAATTATGTTATGAAAGTTACTGATGCTACAAAATGTTGCATGCCTATAATTTGCTCCTTGGCATAATAAATAATGGTGCTATGCACATTTAATTTATATTGCGTGCTTGGGTTATATCAAGGGTTTTGAATAGAGCTTTAGCATACCTGACTTTTGTAATGATTTTGATTCAGGCTTGTGAATTAATAGAATTATTTCATTGTATGTCAAGTGGGTATTTGAGCAGATA
Organism: Megalonaias nervosa; assembly: GCA_016617855.1. NCBI lineage: Eukaryota > Metazoa > Mollusca > Bivalvia > Unionida > Unionidae > Megalonaias > Megalonaias nervosa. The sequence continues at coordinate 2,602 of JAECUM010039953.1, read as the reverse complement.
GAGGCTTGGTAAATAATTGTTTCTTATCAATCATTGGGTAATCTATGATCAAAGTTTATAGTGGTAGTCAAATATAATTCTGGCACTAGTTAAATTATTCCTTGGAATCACAAAGTGCTCATTGACGTTGAGGAAAAACATACATTACTTTGGAACAATTGTGAACTGATTAAAAGACAATCTAGACTGGATGATCATGGCACATCAGGACATTCATTACTACTGGAATACATTCGGAACATGCTAGACTTCTTGGCATCACTTCATTCTGTAAACATGTTTTTCTGGCTGTTCTTTTTCCATAGTATACCCTGGAAAAGGATGGAATACCATTGGAAAACATGGAAAACCCTGGAAAACAGTGGCAAAATGAAATGTATTGCCGAATTGATCATGGAAACTCTAGACATTGTCATTGGAAAAGGCTGGACATGCCTAGAAAACAATGGACAGTTTGGACTTCTTTTTTTTTTCAGCATGGAAAACCATGGAAAATTATCGTCAGTTTTGACATAATTTTGTTCGGCTTGGATTTTCTTTTTCAGCTTTGAAAACCCTGGAAACTTATCGACAGTTTTGATATATAATTTTGTTCAGCATGGTAAACCCTGGAAATGGATAGGCAGCAGTATGGACTTGGAACTTATATATATATATATATATATTCACAATATAAAACCCCCAAAAGAACTTAGTCAATTTTCGAGACTGGCATTTAGCATTAATTTTCATTTCTTCTGCTCATTCGATTAGAGTTAGCCATGCAGAAAAATCTCAACAATTCTCATGAATTTCTCAAAAATGCCACATTTGAACCTTGTTAACAAACGTATGCGATTAGAGTAGAATTTGAAATCTTATGTGTGCAGTTTGCTAAATCTTGTGAGCCAAGAAAAACTAACAAAATTTTCATGTATGCAGATTTTGGACTTTGATTGTAATTGGACACATGATACATTTTTTCTAAGTTGTTTTTTCTCACATGTGTGTTATTCTTGAGCAATTTGGACTTAAATATTCTGTGCAAATGTTGGATATCTGTCATGACATCCAGATTAATGTTAAACAGACATTTTGCTGGAATAAAATATTACTCAGGGACAAGATTCTAATGTTTAAATGCTCCATCTGCAAAGTGTATGCAATTTATCATAAATAGAGGTATCAAACAACTGACCTTTTAAACAATTTTAAGTAGCAAATGTACAAGAAAAATTTTATTTAAAAATGCGCTCAATTAAATTAACGAAAGTTATTTGTTTAATTTCCAGTAATTACATTTTGTTACATTTAATATTAAAATATTTATTCGTTTGTAAAGGTTGTAAATATCAAAACTTTTATTAAAATACTAATAAAAAAAATAATAAACTCCATATTTAGAGATTTAAGATAAGTAAATAAATAAGATCTTATTTCCTCTATTATACATTTTCATAAAATATCAATACTTAAGTTATGAGCATTTCCACAAAAGAAGGGGGCTAAAATCAATAAATTATTTTTAAAAAAAATCCATTCTTATGGATCTTTTGCATTTATTATCATGCATATTATACTTGGCCCAGTTATTATTAATGTATGCGTTGTTGCGAATAATGTGAAATAGGAAAATGAAGATGATGATTATTATTATCTGCTGCCAGAATAGTTATTTTCATACTAAATACAAACATTAAATTGAATATAGTTTTTCTTTCCTTCAGACAAAACCGTCCCATTCTCTCAGCATTCTATAAAGAATTTTGCTTTATGTTTAAAAAAGAAATCAAATAATAAAATCACGAAAGATAAAATGTGGTTTTCCGCAAAAGAGGCCTGGTTCAGTATTGAGATATTAACGGCAGTTATGTATCTTGTTTACAGTTCTAGAGACCGGTTTACGAAACTAGAAATATGCACACAATATGTTGAAAGTATTAGAAGACAGAACTGCCATGAGAGCCTCGTTCTGAAAAAAACCCCACCATGTTTGATTTTGAACTGCCACAATTCAGCTCGTTAACTCGGGAAATTTTATTACAAGCAGTGCCATTATACATGTGCAGCAACCCATCCTAGAAACCCAGAAATAATTTTAAATTATATAGTTATCATGTTCGCTAGTAAAATCAAGACTCTATCACATTTTGTCGGTTTACGGGACTAGCTTGGGGGCTGCAGGGCCTATATTTATGTTGCTGCGCAGCTTTCACGTAAAATTTAAAACAGATGCAATTTTGTAATCTTGCTTCATGTAATCGCTGAGATCATAACCTTGCAGAACATTTTTATTGACGACTGCTTCTGCAAAATCGCAGTTCCAAATGCATTTTTGTAAGTATCTGACAATAGATTGACGATATTAGCAAATTGCATCCAAGTGTGTTAATCTAATTTCCGTTTTGCTCACATAATCATATTTGGCAATTTTCAGAGGTGATTGTATCTACTGTTTTTCATTTTTAAACAAGACTGAAGTTATTCTATTTCAGAGGCATCAATAACATTGTATTGATTTTTTGATTATACATATATATGTATATATGTGTGTGTGTATATATATATATATATATATATATATATATATATATATATATATATATATATATATACACACACA
>JAECUM010039952.1:0-11377 GCA_016617855.1 Megalonaias nervosa | reverse complement strand
TATATAAATTTTCACCTCTTAATCTTGAACCACTGTTGTACATAACACCTTCTAATGACAAATAAGTATACAAATTTTGACGTCTTAATCTTGAACCACTGTGGTACATAACACCTTCTAATGACAAATAAGTATACAAATTTTCACCTCTTAATCTTGAACCACTGTGGTACATAACACCTTCTAATGACAAATAAGTATACAAATTTTGACGTCTTAATCTTGAACCACTGTGGTACATAACACCTTCTAATGACAAATAAGTATACAAATTTTCACCTCTTAATCTTTAACCACTGTGGTACATAACACCTTCTAATGACAAATAAGTATACAAATTTTGATGTCTTAATCTTGAACCACTGTGGTACATAACACCTTCTAATGACAAATAAGTATACAAATTTTCACCTCTTAATCTTGAACCACTGTGGTATATAACACCTTCTAATGACAAATAAGTATACAAATTTTCACCTCTTGAACCACTGTGGTACATAACACCTTCTAATGACAAATAAGTATACAAATTTTCACCTCTTAATCTTTAACCACTGTGGTACATAACACCTTCTAATGACAAATAAGTATACAAATTTTCACCTCTTAATCTTGAACCACTGTGGTACATAACACCTTCTAATGACAAATAAGTATACAAATTTTCACCTCTTCATCTTGAACCATTGTGGTACATAACACCTTCTAATGACAAATAAGTATACAAATTTTCACCTCTTAATCTTGAACCACTGTGGTACATAACACCTTCTAATGACAAATAAGTATACAAATTTTCACCTCTTGAACCACTGTGGTACATAACACCTTCTAATGACAAATAAGTATACAAATTTTCACCTCTTAATCTTGAACCACTGTTGTACATAACACCTTCTAATGACAAATAAGTATACAAATTTTGACGTCTTAATCTTGAACCACTGTGGTACATAACACCTTCTAATGACAAATAAGTATACAAATTTTCACCTCTTAATCTTGAACCACTGTGGTACATAACACCTTCTAATGACAAATAAGTATACAAATTTTGACGTCTTAATCTTGAACCACTGTGGTACATAACACCTTCTAATGACAAATAAGTATACAAATTTTCACCTCTTAATCTTTAACCACTGTGGTACATAACACCTTCTAATGACAAATAAGTATACAAATTTTGATGTCTTAATCTTGAACCACTGTGGTACATAACACCTTCTAATGACAAATAAGTATACAAATTTTCACCTCTTAATCTTGAACCACTGTGGTATATAACACCTTCTAATGACAAATAAGTATACAAATTTTCACCTCTTGAACCACTGTGGTACATAACACCTTCTAATGACAAATAAGTATACAAATTTTCACCTCTTAATCTTTAACCACTGTGGTACATAACACCTTCTAATGACAAATAAGTATACAAATTTTCACCTCTTGAACCACTGTGGTACATAACACCTTCTAATGACAAATAAGTATACAAATTTTCACCTCTTAATCTTGAACCACTGTAGCACATAACACCTTCCAATGACAAATAAGTATACAAATTTTCACCTCATAATCTCAAACTGCTTTAAAGGTACAGAGGTGAAACAATAATGTGATAGACAGATGGAAAACATGCATCATATTTTCTGCTTTTCACCAAAACGGAGTAGGTACAAAATAATATGAGGCATTGGGTTTCTTTCATGCCTGCCTGTCAAGTGCATGATTGATGCTTTGCTTTACAATGAGAATATCTGACCCCAAGATCAACTGGCTGAGAGAACGTCACAGATTGAAGTGTGTGTGTGTGTGTGATTTGGATTTTTAACATAGCATTAAAAAAATTTCAGTCATATCATTACATGTCTGCAGTGTGGCACTTTAAAGTACTGTCCAGTATTCAGGCATCATCCGCAGACATGCAGCATCATGCCCCACCCAGTCATATTATCCTGACACCTGGTCAACCATTCCTAACACTAATTTCTTATTGTTGAGCACCAAGTGAGGCAGCTATTAGTACCATTTTTACAAGTCTTTGGTATGCAGGTACGAACCCGCGACCTCCCACATCCGAAATGGACGCTCTAACCACTTATGCCACCAGAGTGGTCAGATTGAATTGTCTTAGCTTCTTTATCATTTATCATGAAGCATGAAGAAACACATCATGAGGTTTAGGAGACATAAGCAAATAAGAAATGAACATTTACTAAAAACTATACCTCACATTTGCTATGATAAAAACTTTAACAGCAAGGTGTTTAACAAGTCATTTTGATGTGGTGCAGTACTTCTTTGCTATAATGCTCTTCCTGAAAGTCATTATGACAGACTTCCCTCCACTTGCCAATCACACGGGTCACATGATGAGCTGCTTAAGTCACCCAAGTGATGTGCACACAAGTCACCCAAGATATTCGTTATATCACACTCAACGGACCCCTGAGATCCCTTATCCTAAAGACAAGTTACCCAAGATGTCCCTCATAATACCACACTCAAAGGACCCATGATATCCCTTACCCAAAGGCAAATTACCCAAGATGTCCCTTATACCACACTCAAAGGACCCATGATATCCCATAGCCCAAAGACAAGTTACCCAAGATGTCTCTTATATAATACTCACATACACAAATGGAACCCAGGATAACCCTTATACATGTACCACACACTTGGGACTCAAAATGTCCCTTATACCATACATAAGGAACCCAGGAAGACCCTTACACACCATACAAGGAACCCATGATGTCCATTATACAAAATACAAGGGACCTTGTCCCACAAAGGACAACACATCACTTATACCACAGGCAAGGAAGCCAAGATGTCCTTTATACCACACACTAGGGACCCAACTATGTCCCTTATACCATACACAAGGGATCCAGGATTTAATTTATACTACACACAAGGGACCCATGATTTAATTTATCCTACACACAAGGGACCCATGATTTAATTTATACTACACACAAGGGACCCAAGATTTCATTTACAGTACACACAAGGGATCCAAGATTCCACTTATACTACACACAAGGGACCCATGATTTCATTTATACTACACACAGGGGGCCCAACTATGTCCCTTATACCACACACAAGGGATCCATGATTTATTTTATACTACACACAAGGGACCCAAGATTTCACTTATAATACACACAAGGGACCCATGATTTCATTTATACTACACACAAGGGACCCATGATTTCACTTATACTACACACAAGGGACCCAACTATGTCCCTTATACCACACACAAGGGATCCATGATTTCACTTATACTACACACAAGGGACCCAATTATGTCCCTTATAACACACAAGGGATCCATTATTTCATTTATACTACACACTAGGGACCCAACTATGTCCCCTATACCGCACACAAGGTAGTCATGATGTCCATTATACCACACAGAATATATAATTTCACTTATACCACACACATGGGAGCCATTATGTTCTTTATACCACACAAAAAGGGACCCACTGATGTCCCATATGCCACACACATCAGACCTAATGTTGTCCCTTGGTGCACACATAAAGGACCCAATGATACCCCTAATAGCACAAACAAGAATGCCATGATTTCATTTATACCACACACAAAATAGCCCTGATTTCACTTATACCACACACATGGAACCCGATGATATCCCTTATACCACACATAATGGAGTCATGACATCTCTCATGCCACAAACAAGACAGCCATGATTTCACATGTATGACAAACAAGGGAGCCATGCTGTCCCTTACATCATACACAAAGGACCAACGATGTTCCTTATATTACACACCGAGGACCCATGATTTCCCTTATATACCACTCAAAAATTACCCACAATGTACCTTATATAATAAACAAGGGACCCAGTTATATCCCCTGAAAAACTGAACTTCCATACCTTATATCATAAACAAGGGACCCAGTGATATCCCTTGAAAAATTGAATTTCGTACAAAGTCTAACATAAACTAAAAAAATGGAAAAAGGATGCCAAACCATTTAAAAAATCAAATAAACAAGTTGATGACAAATGAACTACTGTGGCCAAAACATTGTCTGCTACACCAGTTATTGATGACAAATAAGCCACTGTTGACAAAATGTCAACGGCTGTTATCTTTTGACACTAGTACATGTGGGAAAATCAACACAACACCTTTTTTTTGTCTCATTTGTTCTAAATTTGTCATACAAAATAATGGTTTAATATTACTGCTGTTAATTTGTAACCATAATGCAGTAAAACTGGATTTAATTTGATGAATTTATAATTTATCGATTTTATGGGTTCATGCACCACTGCTATAACAGATAATGATACATTTTAAAATTGACATGTTTATTCCTTTTGCACAAGAAAAAAATAAATAAAATCAGCAAATATTAACAGCATATAACAAACAGCCTAAAATTGATTAAAATCTGTATTTTAGGAATCCAGAAAATGTAATACTTACTAGACTCCGGATGTGAACATGGCCTTGATTCCTTGGTAGACCTTGATGAAAGGCCTACAACCACCCTTGGTATCGAAATTGGGAACCCCATGGATCAGGATATGGTGGAGATAGAGGGGGTTACTGTTGATTTGTATTGCACCAGACAACAGCCCTGCAAAGTAGTTGACATATCTGGAACAAAAATGAACTCTATTAACAATTCTGTTGCCAAATTCTCTTTAACAAGACATTTTTTATGAGAAGAATGCAGACTGAAACAATAACATATTCAAAGAAACACAATCAGTGCTCCTGGAAGGAATTATTACAGAGGCAAGGGTAAGTGGAGCACTTCTGTTTGAAGGAAGGGCATATCTCTGAAATGAAGAGACTTAATGTCACTAATGAAATGCTGAATTTCATCATCTGGGAGCAGATTCAGGCATTAAAATACGTCTCAACATTAAATAAAAAGAAACCTAAGCAAACATATAGAAAACTACATAGCTTTAAGAAGGTAGTTTCTGATCTGGAAAGAGGCAGAAAGGCACTGAAAGTACTGTGTTTATAGTAAACTTCACTTCAAATTTCTCCTCACCTATTTACAGTCTGATTCAGACAACTGTTTAATCTCAAATCAACACAGAAAGGTAATTAAAATAACACATACATATCTATTTAAATTAGATAGATAGATGGGAAGCTTATATGGAGACAGACAGACAGCATGATATGATTATGCTTAGATTGATGGGCAGCAGGATCTCTTCTCTGGCTACGATAATGCTCTGACTTTGTTTGGTATTTTAATGGTACAACAACACAACTAGGTTATTCAAAGCCAAGGTAATTGGAGTAAAGTGCCCAGTTCAAGGACACACCAAACTAGCTGAGCCATATTGACTGGATAGTATGATTCAAATCTGGGTCCTTTCTGTCAAGTGTATGGCATGCGTACCACTGAACCATTATGGCTCCCACCTTCTTCAGTTAGCTCATACAATATGCAGAAGAGCCCAACAGGCTTATTCTACATCCCTGAGCCCAAAGGAAGTCTATAACGGTGAAAAGTCATAACTAACTGTTTTGATATCCAGGCCTAACCTCACGCCTATATTGGTAAAAGTGACCAGTTACAAAAACCTGTCTGAATATACCTACCTTCTTTGTGAGGGCAAGGAGATACCACCTAGTTTGTCATCATAATATCTCTTCAGAGCAAATCTATCTAAGGCACCATCAGCACTGAAATATTTTTGAAATAAAATTACACTAAATTACATAACAAAACAAGTACAAAGCAGAGTACATGTCTGCTACTTGAGTAAAAGTACTGAAACAAAATAACACAAACTGAAAGCTTTAAGCAATTTAGCAGTATTTTAAATGCTTTAATATGAGTGTCCCAGAATATACTTTGACTTTAATTACTGCTGTATATTTATCTATAGGAGAACTTCTCTGATTGAAGAATAAAGCCTGTGTAATCTAGCTATTAGGGGTACCAAAAATTAAGACCTACCATGTAATCTAGCTATTAGGGGTACCACAAATTAAGACCAAGTATGTAATCTAGCTATTAGGGGTACCAAAAATTAAAACCAAGTATGCAATCTAATTGTTAGGGGTATGAAAAATTAAGACTAAGTATGTAATCTAGCTATTAGGGGTACCAAATATTAAAGCCAAATACATAATCTAATTATTAGTAGCATGAACAATTAGGGCCAAGTATGTAATCTAGCTATTAGGGGTATGAAAAATTAAGATCAAGCGTATGTAATCTATGTTATCAAACATACCCAAAATTATGGCCAAGCCTATGTAATCTAGTTATTAGGTATACCCAAAATTAAGGTCAAGACTATGTAATCTAGTTATTAGGCATACCCAAAATTATGGCCAAGCCTATGTAATCTAGTTATTAGGCATACCCAAAATTAAGGTCATGACTATGTATTCTAGTTATCAGGCATACCCAAAATTAAGGTCAAGCCTATGTAATCTAGTTATTAGGCATACCCAAAATTAAGGTCAAAAGCTATGTAATCAAGTTATCAGGCATACCCAAAAATATGACCAAGCCTATGTAATCTAGTTATTAGGCATACCCAAAATTAAGGTCAAGACTATGAAATCTAGTTATTAGGCATACCCAAAATAAAGGCCAAGCCTATGTAATCTAGTCATTATGCATACCCAAAATTAAGGTCAAGACTATGTAATCTAGTTATTAGGCATACCCAAAATTATGACCAAGCCTATGTACGCATACCCAAAATTATGACCAAGCCTATGTAATCTAGTTATTAGGCATACCCAAAATTATGACCAAGCCTATGTACGCATACCCAAAATTATGACCAAGCCTATGTAATCCAGTTATTAGACATACCCAAAATTAAGGTCAAGACTATGTAATCTAGCTATTAGGCATACCCAAAATTAAGATCAAGCATATGTAATCTATGTTATCAAACATACCCAAAATTAAGGTCAAGACTATGTAATCTAGTTATTAGGCATACCCCAAATTAAGGTCAAGACTATGTAATCTAGTTATTAGGCATACCCAAAATTAAGATCAAGCGTATGTAATCTATGTTATCAAACATACCCAAAATTAAGGTCAAGACTATGTAATCTAGTTATTAGGCATACCCAAAATTATGGCCAGGCCTATGTAATCTAGTTATTAGGTATACCCAAAATTATGACCAAGCCTATGTAATCTAGTTATTAGGCATACCCAAAATTATGACCAAGCCTATGTAATCTAGTTATTAGGCATACCCAAAATTATGACCAAGCCTATGTAATCTAGTTATTAGGCATACCCAAAATTATGACCAAGCCTATGTAATCTAGTTATTAGGCATACCCAAAATTATGACCAAGCCTATGTAATCTAGTTATTAGGCATACCCAAAATTATGACCAAGCCTATGTAATCTAGTTATTAGGCATACCCAAAATTATGGTCAAGACTATGTAATCTAGTTATTAGGTATACCCAAAATTATGACCAAGCCTATGTAATCTAATTAGGCATACCCAAAATTATGACCAAGCCTATGTAATCTAGTTATTAGGTATACCCAAAATTATGACCAAGCCTATGTAATCTAGTTATTAGGTATACCCAAAATTATGACCAAGCCTATGTAATCTAGTTATCAGGCATACCCAAAATTAAGGTCAAAAGCTATGTAATCTAGTTATCAGGCATACCCAAAAATATGACCAAGCCTATGTAATCTAGTTATTAGGCATACCCAAAATTAAGGTCAAAAGTTATGTAATCTAGCTATTAGGCATACCCAAAATTATGACCAAGCCTATGTAATCTAGTTATTAGGCATACCCAAAATTATGACCAAGCCTATGTACGCATACCCAAAATTATGACCAAGCCTATGTAATCTAGTTATTAGGCATACCCAAAATTAAGGTCAAGACTATGTAATCTAGTTATTAGGCATACCCAAAACTATGGCCAAGCCTACGTAATCTAGTTATTAGGCATACCCAAAATTATGACCAAGCCTATGTACGCATACCCAAAATTATGACCAAGCCTACGTAATCTAATTATTAGGCATACCCAAAATTAAAGCCAAGCCTGTGTAATCTAGCTGTCATGGGTTCCAAAATTAAGGTACTCAACACCAAAACTCATTAAGATGAAGGTAATTTTCACATATCCTGCCTCATGGGCAGGAACCTAGGTAGATTTTCATCTAAAACTCCTTGTATTGGGGCAGAGACCGCTACCTAACAAACCAGTTGAATTTACTTGGAAAACCTTGGAATCGGCTTTTGCCAACCATGGTAGGGGTGAGGAGTTCCGAACACAAGAATCTTAATGCAACCTAAACATCTTAGGCCATTTTTATTCAAGGTAGCATTATGTTCTGATGTCTGCCATACAAAGTATATTCATCTGATTTCATTATATTGTGATGTCTGGCTGTCTCTGCATAAAGTCATAAACAAACACTAGGTAGGCCTGAGGAAACTCAGGCAAGCAGGAACCTGTACATTCCAGCAAAATTAGCATTCCTTGTACAAAAAGATATATTTATGCATGTCTCATCTGCAAGCTCCGCAAAATATTTAACAAATAACCTTGAAATTGACATTGCTGGTGACAAAAAAAAAAGCAAAAATGAAGTCTCACTATACCAGGGGTCAGCCACCTATTTGACTTAGCATACCACTTTTTTTCCGGATTAATAACAAAATGAACGAGCGCATGATACCAGCAAGGGAGTAACACTGTTAAAATCAAGATTTTTGGCTGCCCGTCGTGAGCCATACAAAAACCTCTCGACATGCTGTAGGTTGCCGACCCCTGCACTATACCATAAACATTGACTCAACAATGTTTGACTTATTTTTTTTGTTTGCATAATGACCTTGATTGTTACACTGCACAATCAGTCTTACCTTGCACATATATTAGTATATCTCATGTAGGCTGCTATGACAACGGCCAGTCTGCCCCTCCCACCTTTACAGTGGATAACCACAACATTTTGGGGTACAGATCCCATCCATGAATCAATTGATTTACAGATGCTACATAACCTCTCCAGGGGTGGAGCCAAACCATCTGGCCAACCATACTCGACAACCTGTGAAGAGAAAAAACCTCAATGCTTAATTGAACATTATCTGTGCCCATTATTATGAAGCATAGATGTGTTCATGCAAATACAATGGTGGGACATGACTTGTCACAGTTATAATGGAAGGACATGGACTTGTAACAGGTACAATGTTGGGACATGATTTGTAACAATTATAATCGAAGGTCATGGACTTGTAACAGGTACAATGGAAGGACATGGCTTATAACAATTATAATGGAAGGACATGACATGTAATAAGTACAATGGTGGGACATGACTTGCAACAATTACAATGGAAGGCCATGACTTGTAACAAGTACAATGGAAGGACATGGCTTGTAACAGTTATAATGGAAGGACATGACTTGCAACAATTACAACGGAAAGATATGACTTGTACCAAGTAAATGGTTGGACATGACTTGTAACAGTTATAATGGAAGGTCATGGACTTCTAACAAGTATAATGGAGGGATATGGCTTGTAACAATTATAATGGAAGGACACGACTTGTAACAAGCAAAATGGTAGGACATGACTTGCAACAACTACAATGGAAATCCATGACTTGTACCAAGTACAATGATGGGACATGACTTGTAACAGTTTTGATGGAAGGTCATGGACTTGAAACATGTACAATGGAGGGACATGGCTCGTTACAATAATAATGGAAGGACATGACTTGTAACAAGTAAAATGGTAAGACCTGACTTGGAACAATTACAATGGAAGGACATGACATGTAACAAGTATAATGGTGGGACATGACTTGTAACAATTATGATGGAAGGACAGGACTTGTAACAAGCAAAATGGTAAGACATGACTTGCAACAATTACAATGGAGGAACATAACTTGTAACAAGCATAATGATAGGACATGACTTGTAACAATTATTATGGAAGGACATAGTTCATACAGACCTGGCATTCATACAGACCAGGACATAGTTCATACAGACCAGGACATAGTTCATACAGACCAGGACAAGGTTCATACAGACCAGGACATAGTTCATACAGACCTGGCATTCATACAGACAGGACATAGTTCATACAGACCTGGCATTCATACAGACCAGGACATAGTTCATACAGACCAGGACACAGTTCATACAGACCAGGACATAGTTCATACAGACCTGGCATTCATACAGACCAGGACATAGTTCATACAGACCCGGCATTCATACAGACCAGGACATAGTTCATACAGACCAGGACATAGTTCATACAGACCAGAACATAGTTCATACAGACCTGGCATTCATACAAACCAGGACACAGTTCATACAGACCTGGCATTCATACAGACCAGGACATAGTTCATACAGACCTACACATAGTTCATACAGACCTACACATAGTTCATACAGACCAGGACATATGTTTCTGGCTTATCAGAGGTCTCTAGAAATAAACATCAGTTGTTTCTGGTTGATCAGAGGTCCCCAGAAATAAACTTCAATTGTTTCTGGTTGATCAGAGGTCTATGGAAATAAATCTCAATATTTTCTCAAAGAAAAGAGGTCCCCAGAAATGCATCCAAAGTAAGAGGTCATCAGAAATGCATCCAAAGTAAGACATCCCCAAAAATGCATCCAAAGTAATAACAGTTATCAAGTTATCAATGACATGTCATCATTATCTAGATCCAAGTCACAAATACTGGCTAAGGGAAAGTAATCCATTATCAACAAGTCATCCATTATCAACAGTCATCCATTATTAACAGTCATCCATTATCAACAAGTCATTCATTATCAAGTCATCCATTATCAATAAGTCATCCATTATCTACAATCATCCATTATCAACAAGTCATCCATTATCAACTTGTGACCTACCATCATCTTGAGCACACCCAAACTGATTTCCAGTCAAAGATGCAAAATAACCCACTAATAAGGCCATCAGACATGCAGAACACACCCAGGTGACCAAGACTAAAAGCAGACAATCTTACATGGAGCAAAATATGACCAGACTTTGTTCACACTATTCACGCATCATCGATTTTTATTTGCAGGCATTTAGGTTGCCTCTATCTTAAACACCTTGCTTTACATTCCTAAGATCATATATGAGTTTGCTTTGCTAGAGCCATTCATAAAGTGTGCAATCATTTTCAGGATAAAATTGAACAAAGTAGGAATAGTAGTCATGTTGGATAAAATAGATTAAAAGAGAGAGTCTGATAAAGTGATGGAAAACATACGCAACACTATGGCTGCTGGAGAGATGAGTTGGCACTTGTTCCAACTG
>JAECUM010039950.1:28546-55341 GCA_016617855.1 Megalonaias nervosa | reverse complement strand
ATATATATATATATATATATATATATATATATATATATATATATATATATATATATATATATATATTTCCATCTTTCTATAAATAAATATTTTGTTTAATGTTAGAAATAGGCAGAATAAAGTTTCTGTAACTAGTTCTGGCATCTCACAGTTCTCGACAGTTACACTTCGTTAATTTACTTTCTTGGCGTTTTCGTTTTTGTGGACTTTACTGGCGTCTTTTGGTTCGGCTTGTACTTTCGCAGTATACTGGCCATCGGAAGAGGTGACATCGGGTTTTTGTTTTCTTTGAACATTCAAGAACTTTCTAAAGTATGCTCGTTTTTCATCTTCAGACCTAACATGCCACACTGCCGGCCCTAGTTTATACGTGCCAAATCTTTGAACAGTTGCCTGTGCCATAGAGGGCGCGCTACATATGTGTTATGTGGACTCGTACGAGGTTGTAGAGCTCTAGAATCTTGAGGGTTCCATTTTGTGGCCATTTTCAAGCTGGTGGTTCATCGACTGTTATTATTAGTCCAGAGCTCGTCTTTGTCATCGATACATTGGTCCGCAATTATTCTTTTTTCATATGTCTCGTAATACCCAAGAAAGTCATCATGGCTATTTGTTGATATTTCCAGTAATATATCATTTCTATCAACGAACTTCATTTGCATGTGCAACTCCTGATGGGTCAAATATTTCTTGTATAATCTCTGTTTCTTTTTATTTATTTTTTTATTTTGTCAGTCATATGCCGTGTTATGTTGTCATTTATATGTTTAGTACCGAGTTTCCTTTTCGCCTCGGGAAATTTCATATCAGTGGCATTGGTCATGGCTTTGTTGTCACCAGTAGCAATCAGCAATTCTATTTTAATCAGTTCCAAAATTTCCCTTCAGGTGTGCAAAAATCTGTAGTAAGAAGACGTCTTACCATCCCAAGGTAACATTAAAAGCCCCAAGATTATCGGTGGTTCCCCAGACTCCCTTATGATAATCTCGTGTGTCTTATTGACAAGTATCAGTACATAACATGACCCATGCATGAAAGTTAGGTGGATTCCGATCATGCCAACGGTAAACTGCAGAAAGGATCACAAGTCAGTGAGTTGTTCTTCGGCATAAGAAATGATTATTGGCTATGGCAGATCTCTGGCATGGATGATTTCAGCTACATAAGAATTGTGTGTTGAGTAGCTACAGCACTTTCAATATTTTGTCGGCTTCATTTCTGGTGCCACTTTGTCCTTTTTCTTTCTGTAGTCCCGACGCTGCTGTACATTTCTTGGAAAAACTGGAATCATCTATCTGCCTTATAAGTTTTCCATACGTGTATACTGCAATTTGGTGCTTGATGCTTTGTCTTATAAACTGTATTTTTGCGAGTTTTGATCTGACCTAAGGGTACGAATTAATCTTTAAGTTGCGGCGTAGTGAGGGAGCGCATACTTCATTGTACTGACCTTGATACACTACAAATGTGATGAAACTGCAGGTACGTTTGTTGTAATTTATATTTCTTTTAAGTGCAGTATAATATTGGTGCAAAGTGATTACAGCGTCTGGAGGCGGTTGAGGCGATAATGGTAATAGCTTTCTTTCACCATTTGATGTCTGTTCAACACAAAACAGATTATCGTTTTCCACTTCAAAACTAACTTATTTTCAGTGATTTCTAGTAAAAACTTTGTCTTGCTAGTTCTCGACTAATTGCCATCCCAGGCACCACAATCGTCATGGTGATTGGCCCGTTTTCCAGACAGATTACTGGTGATATTTTCATCTCCGTTTATTGCAATAAATATATCCTCCTTATTCCAATAAGGCACCGATTTTTGAGGCGTTATTTCACTATTGATAATGTTCATCATCTTCGCAAGCCAAGGTTCCGATAGGTTAACCTTATCTACACCCTGGCGGATGAAGCAGATATTTTAGTGCTTTGTCCTAGCGACATCTATTGGATTTCATGAGTTGCCTCCCTTAGTATGCAATGCCAAGTAACCAATAGGGTGTAACAGCGGTGCAATGGACTTCAAAAGCATACTTTGTAAGTTTAACATCGAAGTATGACTACGTACCAGAGAGAAGCCATTACAGGTTTATTTGAGTGAAATGTATTTGTATAAACATGGACCGGCAGTGGAAAATTGCTTATTTATGAGTCATTCAAGATGTGTGTTCCCCTTGTCTAGATTATGTAGGAACAGTGTTCAAATTTTAACAACTTAAATTTTGATTGGATGTAGTGGCTCTCCGCCGCATCCAATGAAATTCACAGAACTCGAAGCACAGAAATATCTGCTCGATCCACCAAGGCGTAGATAGGATTAACATATCGGAACCTTGGCTAACGAAGATAAATGTTCATAAGATCCTCAACTGCAAGAAATTTGCCTCCTGGAAGAACGTTTAACCCGGGTGCCTGTGCTGGCTTTGAAACGTCACCTAGAACATTTTCTTTGTCGCTAGATTGAAGATCGGACATGCAATTTTACTGAACGCTGCTGTACATAGAAGACAAATCTTGAACGAAGCCCTCGGAGGTGTCTGATGCTGGCTGTGAAATAGTATGTTCATTCGATGTATTTTCAAGGTTTGAATTGCAATATGGCTCCAGTTTGGATTTTTCAAAATCAATATCCGTCACATTTTCCGCTGAATCCAATTATTATGTAGTGTAATTGTATTGCGAATCAGCTTTGAATGATGTGCTGCTTCTGTCGGTTTGTGTTTACGAGAGTTACAGAGTGATCATGGCAGCCAGATACATTTGGAATTAGGAGCAGTTCTTGTCCACATCACCGTTATTTGTACTCCATCTGACTTGTTCCTGTTTGCATGGATACGAGGAAGTAAAGTTACGGTATGGTCAGCTTTTGTCGTTCACACGGCATAAATGTCACGGCCTGATGCTGCGTGTAAATTCCATGCTGATGAATAACCTGGTTCGATGCATTTAACACAAGCTTCATCGTACTCGGGTAAACAAAGAAGAAAATTGCTCGAAGGTAATCAAGGCCCAAAGAAGCAACCTAAAAGAACACGAATAAAGACTCTTTTGTGTATAGAAATATTTATATTGATTACGATATTATAGTTGGTGTCTTACACATTCCATCTGAGGGATTACCTCGAAATAAGTTGAAAAAATGAATAACTATGGGTATAAATGTATTGTCTTCTGCAAATCAGATGATATGTATGTTGTAAATTGAAGAGACGGTGAAGACAAAGACATTAGAAATCTTACTTATATAACACAAGTATATTTGATTACCTGGCTGCTGTTCCCGAAGGACTTATTTTAGTGTCCTTATTTCGTATTTTGTCCTTTGTTATCAGATATTTAGTCTTCTCTGACGTTTAGTATAAACACTACATTAAGAGAGAATATAGACTCCAAAACCAAATATATAGAAAATGGTAGAATCATAAAAGATTTTTTTTTAAAAAAAATATCGCTAATTTAAAATACCTATTCTGTTATATGGGACGGAATTTTGAGGCTTTGAAAATTGCAAAAATCATTGAGAAAATTCAATTGACATCAAGTTGTTAGAATACCTACAGGTGAAAATAAATGTAGAATAGGGTTTTTACCTTCTTATTAAATTTATGTAAATTTTGACATAGTAGTTTCGTAACGCATTAATAAACTATTTCATTTCCTAAAAATCTACTGCCTTAATTAAAAATAGATCTTAATTATTTAAAGATAAAAATAACAGAAAGCGGGTTTTCTTATTTTTCAACCACTGGTACTGAAATCCAAGAAAAGTAAATCGCGCAGCATACACCGTTAATATATACAGGGTTGTCTTTTGTGAAAGTTGCCTGTTATTCATATCACTAGAACTAATATGGTTGTTCATAACGATTAACAGTGATTAAATTGAATGTTTATTGTGTTTTCTTTAATAAGTGATTTGATGACTTTTTGTGACACTTTGTAGCACTTAGTGTTTCTTAGTGCTTCTGAGTAACTCTTAGTGCTCTCAGTATTTCTTAGCGGTTTACCAGGACCACTATTTGTAGGGTCTGTTCAGATTTATCACCTAGTGTCATCAGAGACCGGAACATAATTCTTTACATCCATTTACGTTGTTTTGTTTTTTTTAAATTAATAAATGGTAGGTATGTGATATTTTATTGTCGCAGAATGGTTTGACGCCACCAATCAGTGCCTTGATATTTTCGAATATAGTCTAGAATATTCTGCGTTAGTTCCGACAGAAATAAAGAAAACAATGAGGAATAAGTGGAAGAAAATGGATTCAGAGGTGATCAGAATAAGGTGATGAAAATTATCAGTGAATAAATAATAATTAGAGTTACAAGTGTCAAGACAACGCCCATATTTCTTCCCACATCCCACTTCAACAAACGCATTCTTCTCAAATTTTATTATTTTTTCTCT
This sequence comes from Megalonaias nervosa, assembly GCA_016617855.1. NCBI lineage: Eukaryota > Metazoa > Mollusca > Bivalvia > Unionida > Unionidae > Megalonaias > Megalonaias nervosa. The sequence continues at coordinate 50,934 of JAECUM010039950.1, read as the reverse complement.
GTATGAAATCTGTATTAAAATTTCTTCAATGTATATCGCGTGTACCATTACAACTCTTGTAGTGATTAATACAGGATTATTACTGTAGCGATTCTATTTTCTTCTGTGTGCCTTATTCGTGTCAACATTTTACTGTCGACCCAAGTCAACTCTAACTATTCTAGGTTATACATGTGGCATATAAATTTAATTAAAGTTCAGTTTGTCTACAACCCACTTGGTTTTGAAGACAGAGGTTTGAACCAAATCTCATACGTGTTATGACTTCAGGTCAGGTTACTGTGTATAACTTTGTCAATGGAACATTCGGAGGGTTTACAAGTCCTTCAGGTTATATGCTCCACATTCTTCACAGAATGTAACTTTCTGAAACGTATGTCGTCTGCTTGAGGTTCAGTCTGGAGCAAACCGCCCAGAAGTGACTTTTTTATTTCATACAGTCCAAAATAAAATTCTCTATGAGTGTTGCTGATTTTGTTTTAAATTCTTTTCAAGTTAGATTTAATGTGCACCTCTTTAACTCCAGCATGTAAACGTAAAAAAAATGCTTCAGAAGTTGATGATTTAAAACTTCTTTATATAGCATGACCGAATGGAAAAATGTCGAGACTCACTTTTTCTTTGGAAATTGAACCCTCTCCTAAATACGAAACGGTTGGAATGGAGCCTGCTGAGGTAAAATTTTATACTTACCATGTCAAGCTAATAATTCATTTCCTCCAAAAAGATGTAGTTGAGTTTTCAACAAACAAAATTTACAGATCTGCTCTAATATGTGAACTGAAAATAAATCTAAGCAATCGTTTCCATACATGTGAGTACTATCATACATGTGAGTACTATCATTTTTGCCCCTTTTGGGGTAACTTCTGCTGACTGCAGTTTACGATAGCATCCAGAAAGGAAAGTTTTAACGTATACTGCTATTATCACGAAGAAATGATTAATTGCCGAGATTTGTCTTCTTATAATGAACTCTTGCATTTTAAGTAAAGTCACATGGTTACATAGGTAAATTTAATTAAATACGACAAGCATACAAGAATTGAAGGACAACAGAATCAAAGGGATTGGTTGGACAAACGACCCACGGGAAGCTTTTCTCACATATCCACTTTGGCCGAGCCTGAGACTCGAACCCACGCGAAGAGATGTAAGATGTCAGAGACCTGTAAAGGCGAGCGCCTTAGACCACTCGGCCTTAGACCACTCGGCCACCTGAAGGCTGTGTGGCTGTAAAGTTTCATGCTCGAGTCTATGAGCAGGATACTTTCTAGAAAAAAAAAACGAAAAAAGAAACAACAATGTTACATTGTTTCGAGAAATATCTTCATTTTGGCTATTTATATTAATGTTATGACTGATCATGCTGAAATGGATTTGCTGTTTTCCTGCGTCTCTTCTTGAAATAGAACAATACAACGTAATTTCTGATAACTTTCTGCGCTAAATTTGTGAACTAAGTCCTCGGTATACGTCCAAGAACAGTTGTGAGATACTCTGAACACATATTACTCGTTTTGTTTTTTTCTTCCTCTTCACAAACCTATGATATATTAGAATATGTGTATTCTTTTGCACTTCCTTGTTCCACACCAAATATTTTGTTTTCAACCACTAATTTCCTACTGTGATGTCTGTATCCATTAAATATAACTTCCTCTACGACTGTCCCTTTGTAATGTCTACCAGTACTTCCCTGATTATTCTAACTCAATGGTTCCCAACCTTTTATGCTGCGACCCTAAATTAGCCACCAACGGGACCTCCCGAACTTTCAGGCTTATAATTTGATTGAAAAAGTTTCTTCTGATGACCCTTGGCGACCCTGCTGTAGACCCACCCACCCCACACCCGATCCAAATTTGGGTCGCGACCTGACGTTGGAAACCGTTATTCTAAATTATAAATCTGAGTACCCCTTGACGATATAATAAGGTCTTTCGCCTACATCCCATTTTTAAATACAAAAAGAAACGGAACCTAAACATTCTCTTCGGGTTTCTGATGTCGCGATAAACCAACATAGGGCAGTAATTACAAAAATGTCACAGAACTCTTGTAATTGTACGGGATGGCTGATTTAAGATGAGAATATATATATATATTTACGCAAGCAGTTTTTTTTTTCCAGTTCTGTCTGACTCGCATTTGCTCCGAATCAAAATACTCTTTCATAAATAATGTGAAATATAAGTCACAGTTACTTTTATTGGTAAGGGTATAGTACATGTGTAGTGATTAAAGCCTGAACGGTAACAACATAAGATCTAAGCGAAAAGTCACTGAAATGTCAAATATGGGTCAAAGTGGCCTTCTTTTAAGACGCGGGTGTGGTACTGCTGAAGATGCATACCAAGTTTTGTGATTCTAGGTTAATTAGAATTTTAAAGTAGATAAAAAGTCAAGACCGAAATGCCCAAACTCAATACAAGCCAGTCAAATATGACATGTAGGTCATAATGACATTCTTTTGTTGTAAGGCTATAAGACTGACAGAAATGCATACAGTCACCAAGTTTGATGGTTCTGGCATGAACAATTCATGAAATTCAACCAATGTCAGTAGAGTATAAAATATGGGCCACATTTACCTAATTTTCTGGTAACAAGGGAAAGTACTCCTTACGACACATCCCCATACCAAGTGTAACGTTGTCCCTCTTGGTAAAGAGGGATGGTTAATTAGATTTGGCTGTCATTATCTAGAGGATGACCTCCCTCGATTTTATTGCCCGGTGTTAGTGGATAGATAGAACATCAACAGAGAACTAAGCAAGACTATTGAGAAGAAATAATACCATACGAGCCCCCTTTAGACAAGAAAATAAAAATTTAATCAATAAAAAAAACAACAACTAATAGCGTCAGGTTCAATTAAAAAAAATTTACGTTAACAGAATTTCAATAGCAGTGTTCTACTTTGGATTCGTTTCATCATGGTAACGAGTGGTGAAAAGAGCACAATGTCCACGCTTGATTTGCATCACTTAGTGTCGCTTTCTGTCTTTGTCTCCGATATCACACGTCCCCACCTTCACGTGTATACGTTGATCTTCTTTGATCTTTCTATTCTGAACGCTTCATCTCTTTCCGGACTTCCGTCTTCGGATTGTCCCCGTCTGTTCCTGGGAGCCGTTTCCTTGAATGATAAGATTACCACTGATCTCTATATGTAACATCTTCTATACGTATATAAAATTCTCTCACTTTCTTTACTCAGAAAGCATAAACTAGCTATCCAAACACTGCATAAATTCTGACATAATGTGACCTTAACGATTAATGGTCCTTACAAATTTAGACTGTATTTCGAGTAAGGTACAATCGTTATCTCTAGTTACAAACGCCCCTGTAACATACATCCAAGTCTGACCTAATTCGATAGATCATCACTCTCGCTTCCAGCGGCTGACCACAAATTAACATGTGAGCGGTACATATAACATTCCCGTATGTCTCTGCATACGCTACCACATGACTTCTTAGAATCTAACCCAGTCAGTTCCACTCAATAAGATACATGCTATCGATTACTATTACAAAAGATTCACTAACTTCTAGCTCACAGCAATCCCTAACCTACAAGATTCTTTAAGCATTACAAAATCATATATAAATATGCAATTATAGTTAACTCACGATAATCAGTATCGTCCCAACTGACAAAGAAAATTAGCTCATATAACCCTATGAAATTCTACACATCAGAAAATTTGGATCACATGCAATCCGTCAATTCTATCAATGAATTAGTAACTGTAAAATTAAGAAATAAATTGCATAACAACTCTAGCATATCAACAGATTTCCATGAAATCGAATAAACGATACATAGTATAAATCCTAGTCATATCAAACACATTTGCATAAACAAGGCAAATAAAATAGAAAATTACATGAAAATTAAAATTGCTTACCTTAATGCTGTTCTTTTCAGAAATTGTGCGTCCTAGCACTAAAGCCTGCCTTTTCTTGCTTGTTTAACGAGGAAAGCACTCTTCTTTCGGTTTCCCCGGAGTCAAATCGATCTTTGTCCTCTCGCAGGAAAACTCTCGGACTAAAGAAATTCGACCAAGGTCGTCACTTTAATTCTACATTGCTTCCAAGGTGTACGCCTTATTTTAAACTGACCAATCGTAATCAGCGGTTCCTAAATTTTTTCCGAGATAATCATTTCTTTCGTCAGATTTTGACAGCCTAGAATCTGAGAGATACGAGGCATATCAACTTCCATTTGAAAATGACTATTCGACATGGGGTTCACATCAAAGCGGTTATGGTCGGTAACTTTAATGTTTACTTTCTCAGGACAGCGTTGCGATGCCCGGGTCAATTCTAAATAAGCCGTAGATGCTGACCTTTCAAGTTTAACACTGACATGAAGAAAAGGTCGAAGTGACCCTTCACAAAGACCTTGCTGGCTTGACTGTAATAACATTCTAATGCACAATGAATTCAATTTTAAGGTTCCATGCTTATTCAAAATTCGACACAAGGAGAATGGCATGGATGCTGGAGGCCATCTCACCACTACAACAGACAGCCAGGTGTTGGAGTGTGTGTGTGTGTGTGTGTGTGTGTGTGTGTGTGTGTGTGTGTGTGTGTGTGTGTGTGTGTGTGGTTTGGATTTTTAACGTAGCTTTAACAATTTTTAACTCATATCTCTACGATGTATGCAGTGTGGCAGTTTATAGTGATGTATAGCAATGGGGCATCATGCCGCAGGCATGAAACATGATGTCCCCCCCCACACAAGTCACATTATCCTGACACCAGGCCAGCCAGTCCTAACACTAACCTCTTGCTGAGCGCCAAGCGAAGCAGCTGTTAATACCATTTTTATAAGTCTTAGGTATGACTCGGCCAGTGTTCGAATCCGCGACCTCCCGCAACTGAGGCGGACGCCCTAACCACTAGGCCACCGGAGCGATCGCAGATGTTGGGGACAGAAAAGGTGATTGATCAGATGTTCGATTAGAGAGTTGTCTATTTGCAACTTCACCTCGAAAAAGCGGAAAGATTGACAGAAGAAAGGAGAATAATTCCAACAATGAAGTCACGGAAATAGTTCAAGAATCAATGGAGGAAGGGTTGGAGGGAGGGTAGAGACTTTAAAGAATCTCAAGAGTTTTGGTGTGGTCAGATTTCATAGTAAATTCAAGGAGAAACTGCTAAAAAATGTACAAAATATGGCAAAATTACACGAAATGGACACGTTAGGCATCAATAAGCCCTTAGTCAGTGACACTGAAAACCATCCCCCAAAAATGGTACATCTTTCTCCTCATGGAATCATTTAAATGGGCGTGCCTGTGGGTATGTTTGTAAGTAACAGGTTCAGTGTCAATTAAAATGACTCAGGTAAGTTTTGGATTGATTTTCCTTCAACGTGCATTTTATGCTAGATTTCAAGTGTTTCAGTTGGTATATCTCTGCATCAGTTTTGGGACTTAGTGAAAACTATTTAAATCAATTGATCCTCTGACATTCGGCTGTACATGCCAAACTTCAAAAGTAGGCTCGACTTGAACAAGAACATGTCCTCTTTGCATTTTTCCCGCACTTACCACTCGGTATGGTAATTCTGACACCTTTTCCACATCGTTCAGTTTCCTGCCACAGTCTAAGCATTGTAGGAGGAAAAACACAAATTATTTATATAGTTACATCTGAGATATATATTCCCATACATGCTACTACAGCAGCAAACACAAACTGGAACGGAACTGTCACTGCTGTGACGAGCAGATTATTAAACACTCCTTGGTCAATGAATATGTACACGTAACAATGGTGCAAGTAAACCGGTTGTGGTTAGGTACGATTTACCGTTAAGACATTTATTGCCTGTACGACCGTACCGAAAAGACGGAGTCGGGTGGCTGGGGTCGGTACCATAGTGATTAGAGTTAAAATCTATTTGCACCACTGACGCACATAAAACATTAATATCAAATGATCAATACTTATTAATATTCACCCATCACTAGCTTGATAGTTTAGAGTGAAATGCAACAATATATGTGATCGCTCACACTTGCTTATAGAGTTTACATATATCGTGACCATTTTCATCTTACGGGCATTCTTAACAATCACATTCTTTTCATGCTAGTTGTTATTCCTATTTTTCAGTAGTCATGGTAACACAATGATGGCCTGCCAAAATAAACATCTTGTGCAGCGTGTAATAAAAGAATGTTCCATAATCTAAACAAATTTCCAAGCATGTACTCACTGAAGACATAAACACCGTGCATTACAGTTACAACCCCACTGATTATTGGATACATAAGGCAGATCTCATAAAGACTCAAGAAAGTAGGTCACGGGCTTGTTAGCAATGGTTTATGATATCGAATTTGTTTATGTGTACATAGGAGTATCTGCGTCCTGTTACCAACAGGCGTCATATCTTAGATTCCTCTCCGGGCGTTTTGAGGTCTGTGATAAAAGCAATAATCCAAAAACACTCCCCTATTTACTTCCAGGACAATTATTATACCAAATGTAATGCATTTATTCAAGTGGTTTTGAAACAACCTGACTTGACAGATGTGTTATTGCAAATAAGTACGAACTCATAAACAACATGTTTACAAACAATCCAACCTCCCAAAACCTTTTTTCCTAAACGAGTAAGAAAGACACCACGTACTATCAACAAATCATCTGATCATATCATGTTGGGATTTTTTTAAAAGTAGATACGTCACTTCACTTTACAATTTGTTTATTCCATCAAATTAATTATCATATTAACGTGTTTAAGAAATTTGCAACATTTACTTTGCTTTATGTTGGCAATGCTTTTATTTGTTAAACATTTATATAATAACATTTGCAGCAGAATTTACATTATGTATCTATACGGAGCCAAAGAAACCACACACACATACACACACACACACACACACACACATACATATATATATATATATATATATAGTATATATGCTATATATATATATATATATATATATATATATATATATATATATATATATATATATATATAAGTCCAGTGAGTCCTTGCAGTATCATTGTTTGTTTCAATAGTCGCAGTTGCTTACTGGACATTCAATAATACTTTGGATTAATCCAACCTTTAAGTAGTCTATTCCGAAATCCAAGCCCCTGAAGCATATCATAGATATCATTTTCTAAATGAACTTTACGTTCATATTAAAAATATTACGGATGGTTCTTGTTTCATACTCAAAAGTAAGAAAAAAGAAAATTCAAGATAAGTATCAAAATTATGTTTATAGTAATACTGACATGCATCCGTCATTTCCATTTGATTCCGCACTTGATTAAGTGTTAAGATCATGTTAATATAAAGCATATGACTTTACTTTAAAATGTTCCTATTCGTGATATATGTAATGGGCTTCATCATACGCAGCCATACACAGGATGACTCTGTACGTATTGCTCTCCTCTGATATAAAGTACTTGGATAACTCTTCTGAAAGTTATTTTATGGTTGATATCATTCCAAAAGGATATTGAAACCAACCATGGTACAAATCATGATGAGAATTCATCTAAGGGTTGCGTCTTGGATGGGCTTTCCATTTTCCATCCTAGAACCCAAAGCATTAGAAATAAATTAAATTAAATCCTCAATGTAGCCGAGGGTATCTGCATACTTTGTTTCACGGAAACTCACCTAGATTTCAATGTAAGTACAAAGAGTATCAGAATCATCGGATAATGTGAGGCCTATCGGATTAATAGATCAAATCACGGTGGGGATTTTCTAGTTTATTCCATGGTATTATTATTATCCCTTCGAAGAACCGACTTTGAATCAGAGCGACGAAATCATTTGGGATTAAGCCTTGGTGAAGACAATGAAAATGCTTGTTTGCACTATACATCGCCAGAAACATTAGGACAGACCATTTCGGTCCAGACTTGAACGAATTCTGTGTAGCATTAGATGAGACACCCTATGCTATTTTTCTTAGTGACTGGAATGTAGATTTCATAAACGTGTTATCATCTGATGTCTCTGATGCATTAACTGTAAAACATATGCATAATATCATTACTAAACCATCTAGAACAGTGATTCTCGGGGATCACACGCGTATGATTGACTCAGGTGTGGTCACTGTTGAAGTTTCTCTCAGTGATCGTGAAAACACCTCCCTAATCAAAGGGTGTTTCTCCCGAGTTGAGGCACGTCTGCCGTCCCTCCTCTCACTCACTGAAATCATCTACGTAGGCAAAATTATTATTGAAGAATTAAATTTGTTCCAGTTGTTATACACTTTGTTTCTAGGGTAGAATACCTGCGGTAGTATGTATTTAATCACGTGACTGTGAACTGGCTTAAGCAGGGTAAGTTAGCTTAGTTCCTAATTTCAAGCAGCATAAAACAACTAACGTCCTTTTGATTCTGTCGGCAGAATTGGATAGTTTCATTGTTTTATGTTTATTGAGATGGATATACTGAGTGTGAGCAGACATAATTCCGAAAGGATTAAAGATTAATTGATTGTGGATGGATTACTAAAGATTAATTAATTGTGGATGGATTACTAAAGATTAATTGATTGTGGATGGATTACTAAAGAGCTCAGTCAGCACAAATAATTAATATTACTTTCATTATCTCTGGAAGGCATGTTCTGCTTCGGTACTTCAAGTTGTTGTGCGTCATCTCCCACTGCCAAAATACAACCAACAGAAATGTCACACAAACTTCAATAATGAATGAAAACGGGAATTTCATTGGTGGAAGTAAGTTCAAAGTGCATTCTGCTCTTCCTGTTAAGCTGATTTTAAAATCTGTTACGAAGGAATGAACGACATCACGCGTCGTGCAAAAACCCCTTCTCATTAAAGCATATTAACTACGACAACAAATATGCGATCACTGAAATATATGTTCATGTCCGTGGATCAAGTTACGCGTGCAGAGCCATTATTTGCAAACTTTAGAACCGAACATGATCTCTCGTTTCTGTCAGCAGATACTTTTTCAGATCTAGTAAAAATATTTCCTGACTAAGAAATCGCTCAAAAGTTATCATGCAAGCGAACAAAAGCAACTCACATAGTGAATATTTTATTGTTTATAAGAAATCATAATATTAGTTAGATAATAATAATAATAATAATAATAATAATAATAATAATAATACAAATTATTTATTATATAAATTCACGGTCGTAAGCGATCACCTGCAGAACGCGACCAGCGACCAAAAGTTTTTGGTCACAAATTGAGATAAACACCAGTGACTTTGAGTGAATCCTTTGTAAACATGACTGTAAACCAGACTAAAGTAGATGTCACTAACTGCCATTGTAATCCGTAATGCCTTGGATCATTGAGGTCTTTGTCTTCGTCTATAATACTAGCGAGTGATAAGCATTTTCAGGATTTGATTGTCATTATTAAAGAGTGGTGATAGTGATGATAATGATGACACCAAAGGTGTCGGCAAATTAGGCTTAAAGTTACAAAGGGTGTGATGGCATTAAGTATGCGTTTGTGCTTCTTGTGAAGAATCTTAATGATATTAAACTAATAATAGAATTAGACCCAAACAGTACCAACATTGACCAGTTCTAGCAGAAAGTCAGCAGTCTGAATCTTCGTACAGGCAGGAAACAATTTAAACTTCTTGGTGGACTCGGCACTATTGTATTAACATTGCCACATTCTAATGAAAACACTGAAAGGACATTATATAGTGTGAGGAAAATTCAGGATGACTCCAGAGGAAACCTGGATCTAGTAACAGTACATCATCTCCTTAGTGTCAAGATCAACAATAATGAGGACAGCCACCCATATGATCCAGGGAATGATCTCCAAAGAAATGCTTAAAATGATTGTGGTACATAATAGGAGGTTATAACAAGTTACTGTGAAAGGACTGATTTGATGAGATGTTCCTCATATTTTAATACACAAAAAAATGTAATTTTGTTCAATTGTTGTAATTTCTGTCCATGTAATGCTAACAACTGGATCGATGAAAATCACACTCTTCTGATGGTAAAACTACTGACCAAGGTTTGGAAATCTCCTGATCTGTCCTGAACTGATTTTTTTTTTCTGTCACATATATGCCTTTGTCGTAATAGATACAGATATTAAAATCAGTTGTACATTTAAGAGAGGTGTTGGATTTACGAAGCAACAAACATTTATAGATCACGTCATCTTGTTAAAATAGCAAATTCTTCTACGGCTTGCAAAAAATGTGTACCGTACGAAAACGGACCACAACTATGCACTATGATGAAACATGGTTTAAATCAGTTCTAAAAAGGATCACAAGTAGGCCCCATGATAAGCCATGGCTTATATCAGAATTAAGGTGAGCAATGAGAAACAGAGACAGGATAATGACCAAGGCCCTCAGAACCAAACGCCCAAACCATTATCAAAAATATTAGATCAAGAGAAATAGAGTTACAAATTTGAAGAAAAAATGCATCTAAGGAAAATTGTTCTTACTTTATATCTTAAAATCCTCGACTTTGTTAAAAAGAGATGAGACAACACGTACATTCTAAGAGGAAAACCCTATTGCCTCCACTTAAACTTATTGTAACTTTGCAACACCTAACCAGGAAAACTGTTTGCTGCTGAGCTCTAAGTTTTGTTCTTTCACACGTGTAAAAAATAATAAACAGTTACAACAGTTTATAGCTAGAAATCAAACAATCATTTATGACATCACTGTACATAAAAAGTAATTATGTATGTAACAACTAGTCTTGATTTAAACAAAGCCAGTGGACCCTATAAAATTAATCATAAACTGATAACAAATATTGTTGAAGAAATCTATATGCCATTGCAAATATTACTGAATAAATCACTTGAAGCCAGCGTGTTCCGAGTTCAGTGGAATCTAGCGCATGTCATAAGAAAGAAGACAAAAGAAGACACAATTCTATCAATTTCATTATAGACCAGTTTCTCTACTGAGCTGTGTGTTGAAGGTTTTCCGAAGAATTGTATTCAAATATCTACATAATATTTTGCATGATAATGATATGATATATCAATATCAACCTGGATTTCTTCTAAGTCTTTCAAAAACTCATCAACTAATTGAATCTTTCACAAAAACTGATTATTACTTTATTATAATGAAATCACGTGTTTAACGTTCCTTGATATCAATAAAGCTTTTGACAGAGTATGGATTAAAGGGTTAGTTTGCAAGTTTCAAATTCTCTCGTGGCTCCGAAGCGACTTAGCTAACCGCTACCAGAGTTTTCTATTGCAATTCATTACCAACATAATATCAACAAACTGCATGGATTCCCCAAGGTTCTGTGCTAGGCCGTTTACTTTTTCTTTTTTTATGATAAAATAAAACAGAGAAGGTAATTTGAACTCGTTTGTGAGGCTATTTGTTGATGATGCTTTTATTGTACCTTCTTGTATAGACCATTTACAAGTACAATGGATTATATACAATGATCATAAAAAAACTTAACACATTTGTAAATGACTGGCTTCTTAATTTTAACACTTCAAGGATATACATTTTATTAATGAACAACAGGCAAACTAACAACGTCTTTCTGACGTTATCTTTTGATAATATGAATTTGCTTCCTGTTAAACGTCAGAGTTGAGAACTCTTGCACAAGGAAGAAAAAAGAAGAGATTATAATGCATTCGATTGTAAATAATCAAGTACATAGTTATCTAAACAGCCTTCTTCCAAAAAGGTGATATGAGGCATCTATTTATCGTCTACGTAACTCCCAAAGCATCGCACCAATCTTAACAAGAATGCGCATATTTCAGACGTCCTTGTTTCCATCTACAAGAGGTCTTTGGAACTCTCTACCTGAACATATCCGAACATCTTTTAATGTTTCTATCTTTAGAAACTTTTGATATAATTAAACTAACGGACCACCACTGTATTATCATATTGGGAAACGTCAACTTAATATGCTACATACTAAACTTGGACACCCATGTAGTCCCCTCAGATCCGATTCAGAGTGAATTTAGTTAACTTCCCACGTGTGCTTGTGGTTACGAAAACGAGGCGTTAAGCACTATTTTTTTCTATTGCTCCTTATTTAAAACCCAAAGATCCAAGTTCTTTTGTCATGTCTTTCAACACACCTGGAGTAACTCTAGATTTTATTAATAAAAGGTGAAGTTGAAGTAAATAAAGAAACATATTCTGTCATACTCCTACATGTTCAAAAATATATATACGAAACTGGAACACTGTTTTTAATAGTTATATAATATTTTTTTTAATAAACGAAATGAACCAAAGTGACTTTAGCCAGTGCAATTTATTTCTCTCTCTCTTCTTCCCTCTGTCTCTCTCACAACTGCTTATTTTTCGACTGCACGCACATATATGTTTATTCTTTCTTCCTTTGAAATCTTTCAAGTCTTTTACTATACTAAATTTCTGACCTTGTTTTTACGATGTTCTGTCTTTTGTGAATTGAATGTGATCTGTGGATCAGTTTTCTGTGTTTTGGGAAAGGATCTAGGTGAGTTAGGCAAATCGTGTCCAATCCCATATTGTTGAATAAAATGACAATAAAATAAGTTTTAAAAAAATACAAAAATAAAACAACCCACAAGAACAACCCATATTGCTCTGTACTTTCGGGCAGTGCTTTGCTGCGACAGCTTCTGGGAAAACTATTAAAACCGATGGTATTCGCTTTTAATGACTGTAAAGAGAAGAAAACAAGAAATTAGGTAGTATCAAACTGCACGATATGATTGGAAAAATCAGTCCAAATCTAGTCACGTGATATGTATAGTTACAATGAATATCATGTTTGTTTGACATCATTGAGGTTACCCTGTGTCATGTAGTTGTACTTAATAGTATCAGCATTCTACCTAAGTCATAATTACATGTATGTATATGTTCTGGTGACCTATGTTATTACATAATCGGTATTTTTATCAGCCAATCAGATGAAACTTTATATCTTCAGTTTTGGAGACTGAGCATTATATCCGAAGAGCATCAATGTGTGCAGAACGATTTGTTTCACTTTCAGATTTCTGAAAGCTGCATTTCCATTGGCTAATTCAAAGGTCACCAGAACATGACCCCTAAACGGTCGCTGTCAAATCTTCAAGTATGACGGTGGAGAATTGATTTTAATTGATTTTAATCGGACTGGAAAGCATTAATGCCCACATAAGTGTTTATGAGTATATACATATATGAGTGACATGCGTAGAACGACACATATTTATATTTTGGACTTCGTAGTATACTACTGTTCTAAAGTATATATATATATATATACATATATATATATATATATATATATATATATATATATATATATATATATATATATATATATATACTTACGCTGCAGAATGTGCATCTTGCAAGATATATTCACGGCCACAATGGTTGTAATTAAAATTAAATTAAAAGGTAACGAAATTACCATGACATTTTCTGACTCTTCAAAATGTACTATAAGTTGAGTTTGGAATTTTTGAAATCTTTTCTCTATCATGCCAGACTTTCGACAGTGAAGCCTTAAAAGAAAATGGCTTTAAAAAATACAAACAAACAAACAACAAATCTCTTGAGTAAAACCGTGTTCAGCAAGACTGCATTATTGTGGAAAGTTTGTCGTCATAGTAAAGGACGTTTTCCACCATGGTTTAGTATATATATATATATTATTTCAATTGTAGCCTTGGTAGCGATGGATGCCTTGAAAGTTGTGTAGATAGAATATGTGTACTGACTTCTGTGGGCTTTTAAACCTGAGTTCAAATCTTGATCAATACACTGTACCCCATCATTTACATCATGCAAATTAAGCTGCTAGTCTCCCATCATAACTGGGATTTAACTTTGTACCTGACGTTCAGATCGACATTTTTCAAATTGTGAAGGTCTGCGCGAATGTTGGAAGGAATGGTTTGAAATGTATACAGTTTAATGAAATTGAATTTTTATGAGATAAATTTTAATTGTAACGGAAAATGTTTTCCTCGGATCGAAGGAAAGATACAATTCAAAATGAGGCAAAACTTCTGAGAAGATCTGACGTATGGGTTTACATTTTCAACATTTGCCTCTCGGACTTTCAAAATAAATTAAAGTTGACAAACATGAATTGACCACACTCTTGTTCACTGTTAAACTGTAATATGCATTATTTGGATAATTACTGTGAATACAGATCCACAGAAGTTCGGCGGCTAGCGCAGAGCTCGAGACAAAAGGGTGCAGGTTCAGAACCTGTTCAAATGTGTCCCGGGCAAGGCATTTTTATTGTCTCGACTTAATATGCTTGTCGACGTTCCGCTTAACACGAAGTCTACACAACTGAACTAATGAGTGTTACTGCCGGTACAGTATTTCAAGATAAAGCACAACAAGGATGTTGCCTGAGTGCTGTCCACAGCTTCCCGTCGAGTGGTCATAAACCTACGATTTTCCGGTATCTTAACGTAAGAACGGAGTAAAATTGGTGCTCTAAATGAGTGGGTTTCATTCTTTCCCCTCACTTTTCCAGATAATAATCATGTAATATTTTTGTGTTCTTGTTGTTACTGTTATTCTTTTTGTTCATATTATTGAAAAAATCTTTTAATTATGTAACGTTCAGTACCTCTAAACACACCCATATATGCATTGCACTGGGTATTTTCATTTTTGCTAAAAAGATAACATAATTAGAGCCTTCCAGCATAGTTCAAGTTCTCCAATGTTTATCAAAAAAATCTGCAGGCTTTGTTTTCTGATATGTAAATTAATTTGAAGGTAATTGAAACTTTTTACTCGTTTTATACTCCTTGGATACAAATTTACCTGTTTTGCTGACCAGCATGTAACAATCTATTATTACATGTGGCCGATGAATTGTAACGGTTTTGTTGTTTTCAAATCAAAGTGAATTTTAAGGGTTTTATATCCTTTAATATTTTTTGGGTATAAAACCTTGAACCTTCCTGTAAAGATGAGAGATTTCATATGCATGGAGACATTGTTTAAGGTTTTGTGTAAAGATTTCTATTTTTTTTTAAAGATAAACTATCAATAATAATAATAACAATCATCATCATCATCATCATAAAAAGTGGAAGCAGAACAACAATAACTTTGGTTAAATAGTCTATGTTCGTCGTATTACTTTCTTGTATTTTTAAACATATACATCGAAGTTGATATTCAGTATTCGTTCTAAATATGATTTTAAGGGAGCAGCATGCGCAAAAACAGGCCTGAAAATCATAAACTCGGATCTTGCGTTTGAGGCTGAACTTCCACTATCAGCCAATAAGAACCGACCTTTCAAAAGTAACATCATTTCTGATTGGTTGAAACAAATCGGAAAATCAAATTTAGTCTCAAGAGTTATGTGATCTGCAGGCCAAATCTGGGTTTAGGTTTGTCACATTGGATGTGCTGTTGATTATAATCGGTTAATACGATAGTAGTTGTCTTCCCCCACCCCCAACAGATCTTGCTTGACATCGCCTTATTTTATTTATACATGCAAGTTCTGTGATCAGTTGTTGCCATATTTATGTATTAAGTAGTAATTTTCTAATTAATAATTTGTTGTCTGTGGTTGTCTAACAAAAACGAAAAGCATCTGACATGACTGACATGGAAGACAAGAATGTTAAGAGGAGTGTGTGTGTGTGTGTGTGTGTGTGTGTGTGTGTGTGTGTGTGTGTGTGTGTGTAAGATAGTTCAATCCGGCACAACCCTGGATAAAACTATAACAATCAAAAACATTTCTTCAACCAGTAATTTTATTATTGAGCTCCAATCCATATAACGACATATGCAATTTTTTGTGGCGTGGGTGAGAATGAGTGAGGGGGTGGGGGTGAAAAAAATTATATTGCGATTCAAAATGTTTGCGTAAGAAACACGTCGTCAGCATTGCACTTAGGTTTTAACTATGTGTTCGATCGTCATAATTTTACTTCTAGAAGCCTTTGTTATTCGAACTGAGGTTGATATGATTTGTTACATTTACGGTAGCTGTTAACACCTTTTACAGTTTTGTTATCAGTTTAAGGTCGAAACTATTTGCCTTGTCTACTTGGAATAACCTTTTACATTCATTGGTATAATATACGAATTTACCCCTCGAACAGATTATCTCTCTTCTCTTTCGTTTATTTGCCAGAGCGTGATTGTGATACATCAAACTATCTATCACCCATTCCTCCAAACCACCAACACATTTACGATACAAACATAAGGATGCTCTCGTGTGCACCTTCTTGACACAAACACATCATCTTGAATCCTAGTTAACCACTTATTATGTATTGCGGATGCTGAATGAACTGGGCTGGACACATACTGTTGTAAGTATAATCTGCTTTAATAATAATAATAATAATAATAATAATAATAATAATATTATTATTATTATTATTATTGGTGGTGGTGGCGATGGTGCTTTTCTGCTTGCAGTATTTGTAGAAGTAGCTCTAGTTGTTTTTCTCTTGACCTTGTTAAAAAGTAATAGGTTTTGCAACAGTAGCAGCAGCAGTAGTTGTAATAGTAGAAAAAATACTGATGATATCGGGCACATCAAAGGAAAAACCAACAAGGAACAGATCTGCTATGTCAACATGAGACATAAAATTATAACCCAATATTCATTTACTTTGAAATGGCAAACCTTATATTCATTCAAATTTACTTTCTGTGGAGAAACCCAAAGAGATGCAGACCTCAAACCGATCAATTTTTAAATTATGGTGTGTTTGATCTATACATTTTTGGAACCTCTGATTTTTGGTTTGTGCAGTTTGGAGGTTTTATAAATAGCCTGTGTAACCCAAAGTTCATCCTGACCGTGAATATTGTCATCATCACTAGAAGAAAAAGTGGGGATTATGGGATCTTGCCAGTCCAGTTGCTCTTGCGTGCATGTTTATATAATAGCAACGCAACTTTTCTCTTCCTATAGTGTGTAAGGTAGACACTTTACAGTTTGACATGTGTGCGATGGTTTTAATTTTGTTTTATCCTTCCCCTCGGCACTGAGCTCGGGGATGTTGGGGACACTTGTGTGGATGTATGCGTAAATAAGGGGTTTAGTTATAAATGGTGAAAGCGTGGAGATAATGCTGCTTGTTTCAACTTCAAGTTTATTATTATTACTACTACTATTATTATTATTATTATTATTATTATTATTATTATTTGTTCTAGATCTGTATCTCAGCTGCATCAAAGGAATTTACCATAATAAACCATGAAGTATTTACCGGTGTTATACATTTTGGTTATTCTTTTGGCTAGCCTTGAGTTGTGTGTAGGCAAAGAGACATCCTATGCGGAATGTCAGCTCCACCAGTACAAGCCATTGTGCCCCACAAGATCCCGTAGATTACAGAATCTAAATGAGTTTCCATCTTCGCCCAATGATGACTGTTTGTTTCTTCAAGGAAACAAAATAGAAAGCTTCCCCGTCAATCTTGCCACCTACAGCATGGTTCCCCTGTTAGACGTATCCATGAACAAGATCACATCTCTTCCAAGTAACTTAACAGCATTGGCGAAACTTGAGATACTTAATGTTTCCTATAACGCCATATCCACGTTGTCAGACATAACATTTCCCAATAGTCTTGAAGTGCTTTCTTTGGCGGGAAACAAAATAGCTTATCTTCCAGCATGGTCCATCCCAAATTTGTACGTCCTCGAACTGTCAAATAATCTATTCACATCTATCCCCAAAACGTTCTGTGTATCTCAAAACTTACTCCGTGTGGACTTTTTAGGGAACAAGTTAGATGGTGATGGCTCCACGTACATGAGAACTCTGAGTAGTTGCAAAAATTCGGCTGGAGTACCATTTTGTATCTTTGCTAACTGGACCACAATGAAGTGCACCTGCGATTCAATATTACCTTTGGTCTACAACGTGCAGACATTTTGTTTTGGAAACACTGGAAGATTTGAGTTCATTAAGTGTTCGGAGAACAGTGACAGTGACTTCAAGAGGTACGATCTATATGATGTCAGTAGCTCCCTTGTTGAGAAGAGTTGCCCCTTGAGCCTTAAGAGAAGTACATCTGCCTCGTTTTACAGCCATGGGGGATCTTGCCATATATTGGGTTTCGTTGTCACGCTTCTTTTCCTTAAAATTTAGAACTGCATGTATATGTCATATCCTTCAAAATCATTAAATTCAAATAACTCTAAATGAAGTTTTGAAAGCCATTTTTAATAAAATGCTAATTTTAATTTGGTGTTTCTTGCCTTTATTTAGATTCTTACAATTCTGATTTGCTCCACCTGCACTTTATATCTTTATCCCACTATCTTAGACATACAAATATTTTGCTCGTTAATTGGAAAGAAATTCAGAACTTGGAAATGAAGTTTGGTCGGAACTCGGGTCACAGCTACAATCCTATCTCTAGAGTCTGCACATCCATAATACATAAATCTTTCATTAATATGGTGTTTCAAAATAGTGAAACATAATCACACACACACACACACACACACACACACACACACACACACACAAATACATTAATAATAACATGGAATTTAAAGTGTTGGCATAAAGCAATTTGATATACCAATAATATTGGTATATCAAATTGTGATCCGCCCATGGCGCAATAATATGCATATAAAAGCATTCTGCATGCTGTCGATTCTAGGCCTATAGATCAACGATGAATTTCCACTCATTAGTCATTAGTGACGTATGAAAATAAAGATAAAAAGTATTAATAATCCCCGTTTTCTAAATGAATTTAACATGGTATACAATTTCATCGCAATCCTTTCTGGTTTCCGTTCCCCAATCCCATATCATTCAGAATGGACAAAATACGCAGAAATCTGGATAAGAGAGAAAAGAATTTTGGCTGGATGAAAACTTTGAAACTAAACTTACACCAAGTAACCTACAAGAGTATGGTTCGTCGTAATGGTATGTGTACACTTTCCTTGGGATTTGTCTACAGTGTTTATATAACCAATTATACAAAGTTGCAGTAGCCTGTTAATACAACGCGGTAAATTTGTTTGTTACGAGGATCACATACTGTAATGTATTTAATGCTTTGTTGTTGTTGTTGTTGTTGTTTCTTAAACCTATTACAATGTTTATTAAATAATTAAATATCAAAAACGTCCAAAGGCCGTCTGTCTAGAAGTTAAGTCAAACAGACCAAAGGAAGAGAGAGAGAGAGAGAGAGAGAGAGAGAGAGAGAGAGAGAGAGAGAGAGAGAGAATTTTATGATCGGAAGCAAAATAATGACTTAGATCAACTGTACAAATATTGAATTATTTTAATTACCACTTCTTAGTTCGTCATTTCGCTTAGTGTCCATTCCACACCAATTTCCATGCGCTGGTACATGAATGGCTGAGCGTTCACTGTGTAAAGCTAACGGTGTGTTTGTAGTGCTCTACTTTCTTCATTAAAACCACCACTCATGTTTAAATCATAAGTGTCTTATATTGATTTAATTGATGAGAATGAAAATAGAAACTCAAAAAGGAACACAATTAACTTATCATTTTGCAAAGGTGATTGTGAATAGCCACAAAAGCCACAGAACTACATTTTGTAGCGGACACACTCAACAGGGATGTGAGTTCATTCATCCACTCGGTTATTACATAGTTGCCTATAGTCAATCTTAGGTCCGTTCATATATATATATATATATATATATATATATATATATATATATATATATATATATATATATATATATATATATATTGTAACGGATTTTGGCCGTTAGATTCTTTATTTCTCTATCACTTTTTGATACGATAAGCGTACTCACCATTGACACTTTATTTGCTAAAGACACCTTATGCAATAATCTTGACTAAAAGATTGACAGAGTCAGTCTTTTGTATGCATACTAAACATATTTATTCAAGATGCAAGATTCAAATACATTGTACAGCAATAAACTGAATATTGAGCAATCACCTAGATTCACGGAAACGCGTCACAATGGTGAAAATGCAGACTCTGGCATCAGGTCTAGCATTCGGATATCCTTCTCATACGGTTGACCTTTATCTTTGCTTACAGTCATGATATACAGGGGAAAATATCGACAGTTTTTTGTATCTGTGTGACTTGACTCCTACTCAGCTTATTATTGCTTACTGGGTGTGAAAAAGGGGTGGGGGGTACTATTGAGATGATTGTCTTTATTCATATAATACACAATCTTGGGCAGAAAACGACTTTATCACTTAGGATTCTAGTAGATAATGTTGACTTGAATTAACAGGACTGCAGTAGATCAAGGGAGACAACTTGTCCGGTGACTGTCTCGACAGAAAAGAGTTGTTTCCCTTAGACGCGTCCGAATTGACGACTACTTGAAATTGGATCTGGTATGGGGGGGGGGGGAGATTATGTTTGCCCGACGAACGCATGTAAGTTCCTCAGATCGAGAGTTTCAGTCTTAGAAAGTGTGATATTTGAAGAAAAATATACATTCAATGATCACACATTCATTTATAGAATTGAATAAGTGTTATATGAGGAAATAATTATTTTTATCAAATAATGACACAATGTATATTTGTAAAAGCGTAGTATGTGATGAGAAAATAAGCTCATTCAATGACTAGGCACAATTAATATTAGCAAAAGTGTGGTATGTGAAGAGAAATTGGACTCATTCAATAACCACACACGATTGATTAGAACGGGGCGATATGTGGTGAGAAAACGTCACCAATGATCACCGAAACGAAGTTTTCCAACTGCAATGTAACCTGACGTCAAGGCGAACTCTTTTACTTTTATACAACTGGGAGTTGCAAACAAATCTTCTCAAAGAACAGGAACTAACTGTCACATATATAAATAACTCAAACTCATGAAAATGGATCCTAGATGTAATATTAGAAGTGAAGAAATTGTTAGTCTAGAAAAATAAGAGAAATTTAAGTTCTACTTTAAATACTGAAATTACAGCATTAGCTATGTGTATCTTAAAATTCTTTAACTAACGAAATTGTTAATGCATTAAAAATAATTGCAAAATAAATAGTAAATAAATTTTATAAGTAACTGAAATAAATTAAAGTAGACACCCATGTCTTGCTATATTGACTCTGGCTGTTACTTACTGCTGTACATACTCAATGAATTTGGGCTTTGGATGGTCTCTTGGCTCCTTGCTTGCACACCGGCGTTCTGGCGTTCTGGCTCTCGATTCAAAATTTCCCGGGCCTTAAATACCGTATAGTTGGAAATTTGCTGAAAAACCGTTGAAAGTTGGAATACTGTTGGAAAAGTGTTGGATGTTGGAGAAGTTGGAAAATTGTTGGAAAATCCCAACTAGTCTTGAGACTATAAATCTATGTAAAAATAAGGATTATTTCCAACCAAAAAGATATATTTGTTGAAATTATCGTCAGAAAAAAATACTTTATTGAAACTTTATCCAAAATCCATTGCTGAACTGTAATTTGGTAACTCATATCGCTCTCCGTACGGTTGTACTATACTGGACCTATCTTGCGCATGCTCGGTGAATTATAAACAGCAATGGCAGCGACCTAAGAAAGCTACAGGTGATGGACCATATGAAGCCCAGAAGTTATATAAGGATCAATGCATCTATTAAAAATCATCTCCGGTAATCGAATATGATCTCCTCAAACACCCCAAATCTATAAAACTTCTCTTTATCATGCCAAATTAGGAAATGCGTCCTATGTAATCGTCTGTAGGTCAGATGTATATGCACACATTGTATGGACAGTAATCAGCTGATAGTTCCAGCAACATTATATGTTTATCGGTAATTATTTTTCTTCCTATTTGAAAAATGCACTTGCTGAATAACAAAAATCAGTTAATGTAGTAATTCTGGTGGTCTTATATGTCGTTGATTATAGTGTTTCGCGAACTTTCATCGATCACAGTAAAGACTGTAAAACTCCGATTGTTACATTATATAGAAACTTAATGATAATGGGATTTAACACAGGATAATTGTCGAATTTTGGTATGTTTTGTATCATTCATAAAATGTGCTGATAGGTCTACCGTATTTAACGGGAGATAATCCAATTTGTCAGTTATTCTACCTCGTAACAGTTGTTGTGCTGTATATTCGGGTGCTTAGATGACCTTGGTAAGGTAGATGAAATGATAAGCATAACGGTATAGAAGGTATATACTGTACAAAGAATGCACATTTAGTTCCTGGTACCTATCGATTTCAATACAGATGTGCAACACACATTTATGGGTATATTTATTATTGTCACATAATGCCCAATTTTACATACATTGTGGTGTCATACAGGCCCGGCCCTAGGATGTGCGGGGCCCAAGGCAGCAGGCGATGAGCGCGGGGCCCCAAGCAAAAACAAAACAAAACAAAA
>JAECUM010039950.1:0-28470 GCA_016617855.1 Megalonaias nervosa | reverse complement strand
AAAAAAAAAAAAAAAAATGCATTGCGAAGAAGCGCGGGGCCCAAGGCAGTTGTCTCGTTCGCCTTGCCCTAGGGCAGGGCCTGGTGTCATATGATAAAAAAATGTCGCTATGCTGTAACGTAACACGTTGTTACATCACGGCAACGTCATGGACTGATGTAATTAATAGAATCATACAATATGTTCATATGACATAGCATGTTCTAATCCTGTAGAATATGGGAACATGACACGCGATGTAGCAGCTCGAGACATTTATATTATTCCACTCAGGAACACACATTCAAGCCTCATTCTATGTATATACCTACACAACTCCAACAAGTGAATAGACATGTATCGCGAATTCATCCGTAACGAGATTATTTATGCAGCGCCTCCAGTCATACCGGTTACTATTCAGGGTCGACAAGGGGGGGGGGGCAACCGGGGATATATCCCGGGGCCCGAGGCCATGGGCCCGTAAGGGGGCCCAGTCCGAATAACAGTTTGTAATTTTATAAAAGACAAGTTTGTTTGAACAAGAACTAGGAGAGGCCCGGGTGTCCGTGGTCATTCTCTACCGCCCTGTTAATATTACTAATGCTCCAACAACACCTCCCCTCCCATTGGTGAGCTTATAATAGTTGATGTGGTTATGATTGCAGCCACACCCAGGTCAGCGCTGGGTGCTGCAGCGATTCCGCAAAAAGAGCATCTGCAACCACACACATGCATTTTAATTCTACGAGTAGCCCGGTTCTTCTGATAATTTCATCTCGCATCTTTTGTTCCACTTTGATTATTTCTTCACCTCGGTATATTTGAGGGTCTGTCACAGTTCTTCTATTAATAATGTCGTCACAAATTGTAAATTTCTCGACATGTTGCTATTTTTCAGGAGCCACGCGCACATGCACTTCTGACTAATTGTTCACATGTACTGGTACATCTGTCATACAATCATGGAATACATCATTCGGGGGTATTTTTAATTTCCGACGAATGTGTGCTGTTCGGGTCTGACATTAGATTCATTTAAAACCCATAATGATTTACGCCATTGCATAGTTTTTGAACTGATAGTTATCGTTTCTTCCCAAACCTGTTATACGGATAGGTGCGTCCTTGTTAGAACAAATTCAAAAATTTTCTTATTCTGGTTGTGTTAATGTTGGTGCAGCATAATCAACGGGTAATGCAACCGGGGTGGATTTATGGGTAAACTGAACCACTTTGTAGAAACAATATCTTAGTGTGTTTATATCTGGCTGTATGGTCTGCAATTGGGTGTTCTCTCGTGCTAATGCAAAGATTCCAAGCTGACTTCCAGCTGGTAACGGTTCATCAGTGTGGTCCCGTTGACAAGTGGAACGAAATTGTTATCAATATTAGCGATCAGCTCTGTCCGAGTCCATCACGCATATAGAATGATAAATTTAATCTTAAATTACAAACGCCCAAAGCAGTCAAATACCAAGTGGAAAGATGCTAAGTCGGTCAAACTAGATTTTATCTCCGCGAACCAACTATACCTATATGTAAAATTTCCAGCAAGCTTGATGGGGCGTTGGGGTGGGGATGGGGTGGGTGTGGGGGTGTGGCGGGGGCACTGATTATTAATTCACCAGAATATAGTTTATTCTTTAATACTGCGTTTGATTCCCACCCACTAGAAAAGCCGGACAGGTGCGGCCTTGTTAAATAATAGTCAAACTTTTTCTCTTCATGATTGAGTCGATGTTGGTGGAACATAATAAACGGGTAATGTAACCAGTGTGGATTTGTGGGTAAGCTCAACCTCGTTGTAGAAGCAATCCCTGAGTGTTTATATGCGTAGCTGTACATTCATTGACTGAGCTAATGCAAAGATTCCAGGCTGACTTCCAGTTGGTAAGGGTACATCAGCGTTGCCCTAATGGATGATTTCTACTTTGCCTGTAATAAAATTACATTTGAGGGTCTTATAATGCCATAATTGTAAAGCAGATATTCGTCTTTAAAGTGGAACGAAATTGTTATCAGTGTTAACGATCAGCTCTGTCCAAGTTCATCACGTATATGTAATAATAAATTTAATTTTAAATTACAAACGCCCAAAAGCACCCAAGAGGAAAGATGCTGAGTGATTCGAACTAGATTTAATCTTCGAGAACAAACTATAATAACATCGTATATGTAAATTTCTAGCAACTTTGATGGTCGAGGGTGGGTGGGTGGGTGGGGGCGCACATATTAATAATTCACAAGAATGTAGTTCATTATTTCATATTGCTATTGGATCCCACCCACGAAAAAAGCCTTATAAGATTAATTAATGCGATCCAGGCAGGCGCACCTTTAAGATGTGAACTTTAGGATTATCAAGACCATCCACATTAGAGAAAATAAGTCAAAATTCCTATGTACGCTCCAAATGAAGCTACTACGCCTGGTGAGGGAGAACTTCGACCATCTTTTCATCCACATATTTTACTTTTTATAGCATCACTAGTATCGACATAGTTCTTTATGTATGCCACCGACAAGCCAGCATCTCGGATTCTTCTGATTGAATTGATTACAAAGAGTTGTTTTTAGGACGGCGACCCGCAACTTCACAAGAAACATCCTGAATGTCTACATTAGATGTTTACAGTTGTTCAGTTTGATCACCGAATATCACAAGCTCGCCCTGGTGGACGTCAACAATAACCCAGCTGGTAAACTCAGTCAAATCCAGTTTGGTTGTAAATCTTGTCTGATCCACACCAGGGCCGAGTCCTCTGCTGGTTGAGCATATATGAATATCAGAAGGTGTTTAGTATACTATTTAGCGTACTTTCTAACACAGTAACATCAGTAAGTACTTGCAGGGTTGGTGAATGCAAGAGAACACGAAACGCTTTAGCATCAAGATGTCGGTATATTGGGCCATACAGCTGAGTTTGTAAATGCAGTGTTGAATAAAAACATCTGTTGTCGTTCTCCCCGGGTTAAATAATCAACAACTGCAAGTGGCAGCGCAAGCTCGTGCGAGTCAAAATAAAAAAGATGCCGAGGCGATAAGGCAAATGCGATCCAATGAGTTACAGATCCTGTTGTTGAATTCAGATTAACATTGTCGGTTTCCCTTGTGTGTTGGATCATGGTTCCTAGGTCATCGAGACTCGAATCCACGCCAAAAGAGGTAAAAGGGTGGGGAGAATAAAATGCATTTAAGGGATTTTCACAGATCCGCTGATGGCCTCATTCGTTAAAATGGTGGATCTGTTCTAAGCATTGACATGTACAGGACTGGTGGTCGTCGTGAAAGTTTCTCAATTTCCTCTATAATGTCTCCGTCAAGTACCTTGATGCCTTGTCTGGAATCAGTTGGCAAGTGATCAATGACCTAGGTTGTCTTGGCATCCGGACACAACATCGCCGCGGGGGTTTCCGTAACTTTCTTTGCCTCTTCTGCGGTTATACGTGTGAGCTTGGGCAGTAGTGACAATGCTTGTTCAGAGCCCTCTGTGAGGTTTTCATGTGTAGTCTATCGCTACTGTAACATATCCTTGACACATCTGACGGTGAATTTCCTTTTCATGACGCCATATTAAACATCAGCTGTTGTATAAAACTATCATGTCTTCATATTGTGTGTTATGCCACATGAAAATTCATACAGGGCAGAAACAGGTAATAGTCGAGCCGCAATAACTGAAACTGGTGTTCTCTGTGGAGCAGGGAAATTCACGTTTGTGCTACCCTCTGGCCGTGGACTGAAACGCGGGTTTGAAAACGTCCCCTGCGATAATGTCGCTCTCGCGGTAAACAAGCTACCTGGAACAACGTGTTGTGAATAACCTGGTTTAAGCCCATTCCAATATACAGCTATTGCCGACATCGAACACAGCAGGGTATAGGTCCAGCAGATAAAGGAAGTGGAGACGTTGACGTCAAACGATTTAGCAAGTATCGCAGATGTGCTTTAACGCATTGCGCTTCAACATATTTACGCACGATGACTACTAACATGGCCATGGGTCTTGTAAGTGGACCAGGGCAAACAATTGTTCGGAGCTGTTATTGTATTGTGAACAGAACATAACAAGTGAGCTCATGTTGGACATGAAAAATACATCGCGACAAGGTCATTGTTGAACGAGTTAACCGTATGCTAGCGGAAAGGTTATTCGGAGATCAGTATGCTCATTTATTATTGATGAGGTCTTGGATCCAGTGTACTCAATATCGACCTCCATCCGCACTAGAAGCTGTCAATAACGAAAATCTCACGCGATTGGGTTAACACATGCTATGGTATTTCGGCAGACAACTGTCACCGTTACCTGCAAGATGATTTCATACACCGCTTTGGGCCCATTCGGAAACAACATTGTTTGGTATCGGTATGCGCCAATGGAGTTAGGAGTTGGCAAGCTGTTCCGTTGACTCTGTATGGTCAGTTAATGTTTTTACAATTTGGGACTGGATTGATACTCCGAGGCAACCAACATGTTACCATTTTGAGGGGCAAAGTACACCAGACAGAGAATTTGTGTGAGAGGAATTACACGACTTTTCAGCGGACACGGAACTACCGCCAAGGTTAATTTAAAGATCTACGAGTGCACGTACGCGTAAGCAGTGATACCGTCTGGAAATATCATCCGTTTTGATGTTTGTCAGGAACAATTCACGCCGCTTGCGAAGATATTCCATATACTTATAATATTAAAGATCCATTTGCCCAAACAGACGTAGAACTACATTTCTGCCTTTTTTATGGTGTTGGACTGAATCCACCAACCACGATCGAATACATTTCTTGATAGGCTTACTTTAGCACTTATCTTTGATCTTACCAACAACTGTTTCATGTTGGTTACTAAACAGTGGATGATATTTCCTATACTCGCTGGAGTGAAGCTCATTTACCAGTGATGCCTCACCCATTTCTACGTACAAATCATTGGTATTTACATGCAGTAACCACGAATCCATATTCGTGTATAGAATTTTAACTGCGTCGTCATGCTGCGGTTTTATATAGTCAGATAATTCATACTTCAACAGCTTGAAAAGACCCATCAAAAGATGCCCCAGGTATATTGAATTTTTCTGCTTCAGTTTCAATATTGTTTTTACTCTGCGCGGCTATGCGTCTGTGGTACGATAATTTTACCTGGCCTGGGATGAAATGTCATTTATCTTAAAGTTGACTCTGACGAGATTGACGCGAATCTGTTTTCGAAGATTTCTCATCGTTTCAAAGGGCATTGTTAGTTAGTATGTAAAAGTTATTTTCTAACTCGTTGTTTCTCGCGGTACGGTGATTCATATTCGTTTGTATGTGGGTCGCCATCCATGTGATATGGCGAGACCTGAACACCCGATGGATTCGGTGTATATTCATTCCCAATCGTAACGGCAGCTAACGATTACCCACTCATCCAAGTACTTCAGGGCAACTTAATAAAAGTACCTGATATTTATGTTACTGTCATAATCGTGTGCGTGTTTGCGACATCCAGGTGTGCGGGTTAGATCTACTTAAACTTACTAAAACACTTGAGCCCAACCATAAAGATTGTTAGAATTAATATCTAATGTAATTTTTCGGGCATGTGGGATGTTATCCATCAATATCTGGGTTGTTGTCCCTCCCGTATCGGCGATTCGCTACTGAAATTCCTTGCAAAATTCTTACATCAATAAAAAGTGCTTATCTATGTCTTGGAGAAGCTTCCGTTTTACTTATGTCTTTGATGGCAAAGAAGTTCATGCCATTCCCTAGGATAAATAGCGAATAGTTTCTAATTTACGCACCAACATGTTTGAGTCTCTCAAAAAAAGTCCACGAGCAGTAACTCATCCATACGCAAATAAAAGTCCTCCGTGCATTTTGCATTCAATTCGATTAGACCTTCTTTGAGTGTTCATTGTCTTGAGTGTTAATACCCTCCAGTGTCAGAGATCAGCAAAAGTCTTTGATCGCTGGTAGTTGGGATTCATTGAATTAACCAAATCACACATGTACCCCAGTGTGTAACCCCTTACCTACTTATCAACGTCAACTTGTCAAGGTTAGCGGAACCATATCGACTCGTGATTTTGAACACAAGATTACTAACTAGCTCGTCAAGACTGAAAAATTGGAACTTTATCGAATCAATAAACTGAAGAAAACCCAGTCGAAACATAGTATATTTTCCAATATTATTTGGAATCACACTTATTGCCAATTTTGATGATGCGGCAACATCTTTGTATTATTAAATGCCTACTACCATGCCCACTCAGGTCATGAAGGACAACCGGAATTCTTATAATGCTAGGATAAATCCGCAGCTGTAGATTATATGCACTATGCTCAGTTCCCGGGTACACTCCAGTGATATGACAATGATCAGGAACTTTTGCGTAAGTCCCCAAAAGACTATTACATATTCAGCAATGTATTGCCGCGGAAAATCATGTATGCGTGTGAGGAAAGCTGTTGCCGGGCCAATGTCGACTCAACTTCTAGCGATTTAATTAACAGCTCAACCAAGTCCTAAGATGCAACATTGGTGACTCAGACGCTTCGTTACAGGTGACCACATTGTAACAAAACAGAGATGGAACTTGTTAAGCAACCTGAGGAGTTATTTCTTTGGTTGCTGGACAGAAAATATTCCACAAGAACGTTCAAAGACTTAAAGCACATGTTAAACATAACAGAACTTTCATCTTCCGTTGCATTGCTGTAAATTTTCTATACATTTTGCCGTGTTCTAGTATGATCGTATGCAGCAGTTATTCATTGATCCACTGCAGTATAAGTCATGATGATCAAACTGCTGTTGAGTTGTATATAAATGCAGGCAACCTGGACACAGAAACTTTCCCACCTACAACCTGCTGTTCCGATAAAGCAACCGGGAAATACTTTTGTATCCTTACACATTGGTATTGCACAATATGACATGCATCAAAAGCAAAACAGTCTGGGTAGGCCCATTTGAAATTTTGTTTTGTATATGTGAGATTGTTCAAGCGCATAAAATCTTTGCGATAAGACGGATAAGTTTTGAATGCAGTGATATGGGTGAGAAATTGAAACCAGAGATAAATCGGCAGGAGAGACAAATCAGTATGTTCTTCGATAATGCTACATTACAGGGACGTAGCCTACGTCTGGGTCACGTTATTCTGAACTTGTTTATCACATCTTCATAAGCCTCAATGAACCGAAAACTGCTAAAAACTGATACATGAAAGATGAGTGAAGGTAGGCGGACAATTCAAATGATAGGTTAGAATTTCACTGAGTCGACCACGCAACACGCTATATTTTTGTGTTATAGCAAGTCGATATTGCAAATATTGCAAATCTGGCTTTTGCAAATAAACAGGGCTGTTCTCTTTAGAAGCATCATAACATTTTTTTGCAAACTTGGATAGAATTTCCTTCAAGTCGGTTTCAGCACAACTGGCCCATTAATGAGTGTGTGTGTTTGTATGATTTGGATTTTTAAGGTAGCTTTAACAACTGTCTACTCATATCGCAAACGATGTCTGCAGTGTGGCAGTTTATTGTTATGTCTAGCACTTGGGCATCATGCCACAGGCATGTAGCATGATGTCCCACCCAGTTACATTATCCTGATACCAGGCCGACTAGTCCTAACACTAACCTCTTAGTGCTGAGCGCATAGCGAGACAACTGTTAGTACCATTTTTATAAGCCTTTGGTATGACTAGGGTTAAACCCGCGTCCTCCCGCATTCAAGGCGGACTTCATCAATGAGAAATGCACCTACCAGAACAGAGCCTGGCTTCGAACGTTCGAATCCAACAAAAACAAACTTGGTGGATTGCTTGTAAATTTCATCGATAGTTTTTGTTCCATTGTTATTTGCAGCAAATTCTGAGAATTGTTCCCAGTGTTTGTGTTGCTCTGTTTCGGCGGCGTTATGCATGGATTCGTAATACATCTGAAGGTTGGTGAGTGCAAATGTCGTTGCTTTTTTATTACCGAATGTATCTTTATAATCGATGTGCTCATTAATACGTTCAGTTTCACAGTATTTGCCTTTGTCGTAGCTAGGTTAACTTACTGACGTCAGCGATTTGACGTTTTATTGCACTATGTCAAACAATGACTTTTCAAGCTTTTTATCATTAGCTTCATCAAGCCTGCGTTCTTGTACTTCGAATAGATTCCCTAACCCGGTTGATTTATCAATACCCCGGATATGTATTTGAAAATTATGTATGATCTTCAAAACTTCTGTGACAAATTTGTATGTCACATTAAGCGAAGTAAGGATTTCATCTTTTCTGGAATGTTTAGAAACACTCCATTGTTCGGGCAGTATAATTCCAGCATTAGATATGCTCATAAATTCTTTTAAAGTACTATACATATGAATCTGTGAACAATTCACCTGTATATGCCACATTCAATGTAAAGTATAGTCACAAAAATAAATCAATATTTTATACACAGTTCAGCTGAGTTAAATAATATTATTTCTGCAGTAGATTTAAGTCTCACAGAAAAGGAATCTTCACGTTTGTAGTATCGTCACATTCAATAATATTGACCTGACCGAAAACTTTACTTGCATGCATAGGTTGTATGTGTAATAGCTCTTAGTTAGTATATATCTTGACAAATTATACATATTCGATTGTATCTGAACGTATGATTTAGCGTATGTATTTGTGCATATGCTTGTCACATCCACGGAGCTTACGTTAAGTCTCAGAGATATGTATAAGTAGTATTACAATAACTATTTTGTTTGGTTCCTTATCTACTTTGACGTTTTTATATCACATTACTTTCCTCTGGCATAGGCATCTCATAGTAAAGTTTTCACATCTGATCGCATGCATGAGGATAATGTCATGGGTAGTAGACCTAACCAAAGCCAGTAACATAAATCCAAAACTGCTTTTATAATATTACTATATGCATACCTTTTTAAAATAAATTTCGGTATGAACTGAAAAGCAAACACAAAATAGTTTCCCCAATCCTTGGCACTGTTTTTCGAACAATACACAGCGCATCATGGATAAATTAAACTTCAAACTTAAATGAAACCATATTTGTTCACATCTTCATCGAGCATAGATTACTGGATTACTGATCCTATGTATTTAAGATGTATCGTGTGTAATAAAAGTGTTGTAAATGATAAAATGTAACCTTGAGTGACAAACACCTGGAAAATAGAGCTGAAAGTTCGATCTATAAAATATAAAAATAAATACTGGCGAGAGAGAGAGAGAGAGAGAGAGAGAGATGCATGCTAACGAACGTTTTTAAATTTTTCTGAAACGACTCAGTTATACTTTATGAATGCTGGCCCAAAATATACAAGGCCACTTAAGATAATATATCGTCAAGTTAGCCGTGACTTACTTTCTAAAATCAGCAATTTCTATCCTTTTTAAAGAAGCATTCGTTATTGCTGTACGTATTATAATTTGACTTAAGGAGGTCAATATGCGACAGACTGCCATGAAACTGCTGTTTCCAGAGCCACTGTATGTTAGTCATAGATATTGATCGCTCTTCAAATGGATTCGTGAACAGATAAAATGATAATGAGAAAAGAAAATATTTTGATATACATTCTGACATCTGTTTCTTTATTATATTCTTTACGGGTAGACAATTAAATTAATAGGCTTGGCCAGTTTTTTTTGCTTAAAAATTCCTTGAAGTATGAACCGGGAACATGCTGTACAAACAACATGATCAGCACGCAGATAATACAGTTTGCACAGCAACCGTGCAGTTCCTGGCGTCACTAAACTTTTATAAATTGAAATGTTATAAATTTTTAAGAGTCGTTGCCGAATGTCAATCAGTCCCTGTTTGTCGTACATACATATGAACGCATCCACACAAGTATTATCTATTTTTATGGTTGGTTGATATAAAAACAGATATTCTTTTACTCGTACATTGTTAAAAGATAGAAGTGTTTGCATAACAAGGACATAATTAACTTTTTGCTGTATTGATTTATGTACTCAGTTTAATAACAGCAATTGTGTTTATATCTTCGTTCACCTCATAGCTTCGGTCGTAGGGTATTGAAGTCTAATCGGCTAGCATTGGCATACCGGATGAGTTGTTCTATAATAATAATAATAATAATAATAATAATAATAATAATAAATGACAATAATAACAAGAAAAATAAAAATACTATTGTTAATACTAAAGATAATTAAATGCAAGGAAACTATTTACGTATTCCATTGAATATTTATTTTGCTACTAATGTTACCATCATATAATAGTTAATAGCATTTTTAAAACTGGAGAGATTTATTGATATAATGTTACTATATATACTCCTATGTTATTGCTTTTGCTGCTACTGTTACTGCAATTATTAATAATGAAACATTATAGCAAAGAACTTAAATTAGGATTTGTTTGTTAGAAAAAGATAAAGAAGAATACAACAATGATGATGACTATGATGATAATAATGAAGATGATGATAATGCCGATGATGATGAAAAGAGTAAGAGGTGGACGAGATGGAGGATGTGGATAATGATGCTGAAGAAATCAATACGTGACCATGCTTAGAACCATGTTGTAATTAATATGCAAATTAAGTCAATTAATTATTCACATTTTGCACTGATATTAAGACCTTAATACACTAATTACGCTTATATACAAATATTCATCCATCAACACACACACACACACACACACACACACACACACACACACACACACACACACACACACTGCTCTACATCCCATGCGCTTATCAAGATAGACATTTCAATCTTTAATATATGGTTTGAGGTTTACTGCACATATGCCAACTGTTTTATAATTCGCATAATATTTTTTGGAAAGGAGCTTTTACACTTTTGTAATGAACTAACAATTCCTTTCAAGTTACCATTTAAACACTCTCTGTACATACCTCTAACTATACTGCATTCATCATCGTTACAATAATTATCTCCACAGCAAACGTCGCAAAGGATTGACTGTCTTTTTCTCCCCACACCGTTTGTTAATCCAAGGTTAATTGACGTTGGACCATATTGTATAAAGGCTGTTTTTGTAAGCAATTGACAGTTCTGAAATTAGCAATTCAGATCATACAGGGAAATAACCTCATACAGTTTTGTATTTTCTTTCAAACACTTCATTTTGCATCATGTTAAAACACAAGATGCTAAGGCATGTTACGTCAGTTGCACCAGTTTTAATATAACCATAAAATAATCTAGCAATATGCTTGCAGTCATTGTATTTCAAAATGAATCTTCGCTAAATATTCTTGCTTATTTGAGATGATATGTCATAGGGGCCATTTAACAATAAAGATATTTATGTGGATTTTTATTTGCATAAAACTTTTGCTTTAGAAGTTAAGGAACATATCTCAAATTATCAAGCAGTTTAGAATCGTTGTTACAAACATGACTAGACATCAAAAGCTTAAAACAACAGTTGTGATAATGTTATAAATCATTTATAAAAGAACAGCCGTTACTAAATATAACAACAATTCGTCCAGTCTTGTTCAGTTTAGCATCTTAAAATGTGTATCTAATGCTTGTCTGCCACCATTCTAAAAACGAGAAATAAAATCATAGATTATTCTTTCCAAACACTGTTGCGAACAAATTTGATTGAGAACATGTTAGTATCGAAACTTTATTATGCATGAATTATTTCAACATCATGCGGCTTTTTAACGTAGACTATATATTATAAGATATTAAAAATTATCTTTTAAACTGGCATACGTTAGAAAAGGTTCATCCTTGAATGTAATATTTTAGATGCCTTCAAATGGTAATCCCGTATAAACTTGGGCTACATATACAATGTATAAAATCCCGTAAAAGCTTAATCGTCATAACTGTTTAAAAGAATTCACCTCGTAATGAGGAAGTTTAGCTTAACGCGCACCTAACTCGTGCACGTGATGAATATTTTTGCCGTTAAGTGTGATCACTCTTACAAAATAATTCTCCTCCAATAAAACAACACGAAGAAAAATATATTTTTTTTCTTCACAAAATATAAAATAAAAGCAGAAAAACAAAACAAGAAGAAACCCAGCAGACAAAAAACCCAAACAAACAAACAATGAATATGTTTGAGCGACTTTATTTCAAAACTCGTCTTAACAATCTTGCAATGATTTGGATAACAGTGTATCTTCGCAGTCAGTTTTAAAATTGTAAATATTCTACAACAAATAGTTTACTAAACTGAAATCGTAAATATTTATAATCACTTAGCCCTGAACCATAGAGATCCATGGTTCCTTGTGCTTTGGAATAAGGGATGTGTGCTATTTCCACCTCCACTTAGCTGGTGTTTCATGTCTGTTTTATTCAAAGCTTGTGTGTGTGTGTGTGTGTGTGTGTGTTTTGGATTTTTCGCAGTTTTAAAATTTTTTCAGGCATATGGCTACGATGTCTGCAGTGTGGCAGTTTGTAGTGATATCTAGCACTGGTTGGGGCATCATGCCGCAGACATGTAGCATCATGTCACACCCAGTCACTTTATACTGACATCAGGCCGACCAGTCTTAACACCCACCTCTTAATGCTGATCGCATAGCGAGACAGCTATTAGGTCTCACTGGATAGTTTCGTATTTTGACACCTCCCTAATTTTTAAGGTAGAAGGCATGAACCTAATTATCATAAGCCTAGCATTTATAAATTCACACAGAAACTAAATCTGTAATGTGGTTTAGATTTACTTTGAGTTAGGCTTGAAAATGGGTTAGCTTGTTTGGTGAGTGTCTGTCACAGTTAGACTAGCACTGGAGATCAAATGCATAATTTGGGCTGCAAATGAACAGCCGACTTGGCTTACGTATTTACGTATGTCTGCTACAGAGGTAAATATCTAAAAATCGAGATGATTGAGGGGTGATGAAGAGTATGCTAATTTGTTATAGTACTAGTGAACTTTATTCATGCATAAGGCACATACTGATTCTTTTAGCCGTCTTGTCACAGGAAAATAGTCAAATTAGCTCTTTGCTGTCAAAAATGAATGTAAAAAAGAGGGGTTGCTGGCAGTGTTGGTTCAGTATAAAAGCCACCAGTTGTACAAGGAATCAACCTGATTGCCGCAGTCAAAATCTCACATGCATGCTTTCTACAAAAATCATTAGTTTGTTTTTATTTGTATCTTCAGCGTAAAATTATTCTCATTTTTCTGCAATAGGTCATTGTCGGAAGAAAATTCACCAGATAAACTGTCTAGTGAGACCTTAGTATCATTTTGATAAGTCTTTGGTATGACTCGGCCGGGGTTCGAACCCGCGATCTCCCGCATCCGATATGGAACCTCTAACCACTTGAGCCACCGGTGAGGGGTGATAGCGGTCAAAGCTTGAGAAGACTCTTCTTGCAATTATGAATTTCTTTCACATGCCTCTGCACCAATAAATACTCTACTGACATGGAAACTGCAATCTGTTTTCTTTGTAGTTGAGATATGCTAATTAAAGGTTGATTTTCACTGTTTAATTAGATTTATTATATTTTAATTGGTTTAATTAGATTTATTGTATTTTAATTAGTTTAAATATATTTTACTCGCAACCTCAACTGTTCTTTATTACAGCTATACGTCATCGATATTCAGACGGTTTTGTTACCTATGTAGAGAACAATCTTGAAACAATATTTTTTCAAAATATTTTATTGATAAGAATAACTAAAACAGTACATTTGTATTATTTTAATTGCTATCATATTTTCCATAAAAGACAACTGCTTTTTGTTATGACGGAATTTGCTACGACATTTCATAAAACCTAACTTCTATTGTTACGACTCATATTTTTATAATTTTCACAAAAGCAGAATATGTGTAGTAGCTGAACGCTACGATACCTTTTGTATTACAGAACTGTTTTTACAGTGATCATTCATATATTATACGTTGGTTATTAAAGTAGCACTATACGGTAAGATGCTACGTACTGGGACACATACAGCTGAGTTATTTTCGCTTATGGTAGCAAATTCTTTTCTTGCCTCGTCAGCAAGCTAACACGTATATTGGTTATAGAATGTCATTTTTCTGAAGTCAAGAGATGGGGGCGTCGTCTGTCTGCTGATTGTTTTTGATCATGGAATGCAGTCTAGGAACTGCAGTGTGAAACGTTTAGTCCATTTACTCTGGCCTGTTCTCTTCATTTGAGTGGGGATGGACGCATTCAAAACCACAGGCTCTAAATATGTAGCTGCCGAGACACTTAGAGAGGCAAGACCATACCTGCGCATTTTATAGTTCTGACGTTCATTACATGTAAGAACTAATTACTTTTATTACATTTTAAGTTATTTTCTTCCCTTGCTGTAAAGCAATAAATTGATGTTGAAGACTTTTAGTAAATGTTGTTTATTTAAGACGTAAAACGTGTTACATGAGAATTACTTTTAGTTAACCTAGTTCGTCTTGGGTTGGCAAGAACGTAAACAGGCAGTTAAAATGATTGGTCAGTATCAGGGCCATACTTTGATTGCGTGATCACTATGTGTAAACAACGTTTCTTTATTATTGGTTCTTAAGTGGGGCTACACTGGCGTACATGATAGATCTCTTGTAGTAAGAGACCACATGACCCATCTCGCGAGACTTGAAATGATGTTTTGGGGGTTTAAATACGCATTCTTAATATTCTTCTGGTAGAGTCGTTTTAACATCTTGAAGGAACAAGGTGTTATTTTTATTTGTTGCCAGATTGTTTGTTTTTCATCTGATTTTTGGATTTAATAATTTATTCTCCTGGAAACTCAACAAGTTGACTTTCTTATAAAAAATTGTGAAAGATATTCATGGAAATTTATTTTGGAATTATTCAGAAACAAAAACTGTGATTCAACTGAAGAATTGTTGATATTTGTACATTGGACCACATCTGACGTCATCGCCTTCCATATTTGTATGTCGTCGAGATTCGAACCTGGATTCTAATAGAACTATTTAGCGATAGGACTTGTGTTTTCATTCTTAGGATCAAATTTTGGATTATATTCACAAACTGTAAGTCCTATTTACCAACTTTTACATTGTTTTCTAGGGAAATAAATCATTTTGTTAAAATATACAAAGCTTGTTGACTTCACTCTTTTCTTCTGTTACATTTGTACGAGCCTACACGTAACAACTGCCGTGAAAGGAAATGATCCAGTCGATGACAAGACACATATGAAACTCACATAAAACTATTTAGGACATTTGACTTTAATTTTTAGCAGCGGAATAGAGTATTCTTGCTAACCACTTACTGGGAAAGCATCATTTATTAAATTAGGAATAACTGTATTATTTCCAACCAAGTCAATGACTCTTATGTTGATACGGCAGACCAATATTGTTCCATTGTTTTCTGTATTTCTTAAAATGTTTACAACATGCTACGATTGTTGAGATACGCGCCATCTAAAGAGATACAACAAAGGTATTACTCAATAGATTTGACAGATTTATAACATAATTTGATCGGCAATATTTCGCGGTTAATCAGTACTGACATGCACGGTCTGTAATGCTTGCCTAGCAATTCTACTATTACATTCAGAATGAGCGCATGGTAAATTTTATTTAACATATGTACTAGATGTAGATTGAAGCCACGTCTTTTTACTCAACTTGTTGCAGCAGACAGACGTTCAAAAGAAAGAAAATATAAATTATAACGTGATATTAGCAAATTGTCAAAAAATTAAAAATGTGTATGCCAGAGTTTACAAGAATTGCTCGACACAGAAGTCTTTGGAATTTTTTTATATTTCAACGCTATTTCAATTTTATGTCTAGGCAACACCAAATCATACACGATATTGAATGTCGACGAAACTCAAATTACAATGCAACAATCATTCTTAGACTGGTTGTTGACCAGATACCTTTCACTGCGCCTTTCTACGTAAAGACAGTTATTTTAGGATATGCATTTCATTGCGTCTATCTGAATTTTAAGAACACCATCTTGATTTTGTAATGTGTGGTAAGCTGAATGAATTTGGCAATAGCATATTTTGAAATATGTCTTTCTCATAAAGTTACAAGCTACGATACAACACCAGCTATATTCATAAAACATCGACTTATTATTGCTATACGTTAAAAATCTCTTTAAAGTAAATCCACATTCATGAGCAATAGGATCAGCAGACTTGCCGTTAATAAGTTGCAGTGAGAATATTAATATAAGATTTAAAATGTACCGCTTGTTTCTAGCATATTGACAATATCCATAACTCTATTCAACAGCGTTCCTCGAGAACTGGATTCAGTTTCGTCAAGACGCTTCATACAAATTCACCAGATGTTAATTAAAACTTTCCAAGACATAGTCAGAAAATTGAAAACGGCGAATACTTGGCACATTATGGTACATCTACTCACCAATTTATTGTAACATCCAAAGCTATACATCGTGTTCCCGGCCACGTTAGAGGTTGTCGCACGACAAAACTGCAATACAACAAAGCTGATATTAAGCTGTATGATTGCATGCCAGATTTGTACATATAATACCAGATGACTTTAGAGTATATTTAATTTTAAAATGTGATATGCGGTGAAAATCACAGGCACAAAAACTGAAAATGGTTGCAGTTAATGGCAATTATTTTTTGCATAAAGACTTCTCCGAAGATGACATAACAACAAGCTCTTATCAAATGTTCATAATCGATAGAAAGCTTAGCAAGAAACCAAAACAATATGTTCATATGTTGAGACTTTTTTGTAATCATGTATTTGATTTAAGTTAATTCTGAACGAATCACTGCAAAATACGAAACACCGCAAATGTAATGCCCAATGCTTAAACTAAACCCGCTAGCCCCGTTTTATTTGAATTCCAGAACTGTTTACTGTTTCACCTCCGATATCATGACAACAGAACCAGGATGAATAAGTCTGTCATAAACAAATCTCTACGCTTCGACAAAGTAAATCATATAAGCCGAGACGGAAGCAGAATATTTTTGTGTGCAAAAACAGACACCTCATGCAGAAACACTACAGCGATTTGAAAATAAATGTGTGATTCCTGTATCACACTTAGCCTGCAAACTCTGCACATATTTAAATTAATGTCGCTAAATATTTTCATTTCATAAAGATGCATGTTTCATGTCCATTA
Source organism: Megalonaias nervosa (assembly GCA_016617855.1). Taxonomy (NCBI): domain Eukaryota; kingdom Metazoa; phylum Mollusca; class Bivalvia; order Unionida; family Unionidae; genus Megalonaias; species Megalonaias nervosa. The sequence goes on along the minus strand of JAECUM010039950.1, from coordinate 11,347 downwards.
ATTTTAGATCAGCAAGATATCGTCTTAACACATTTAGAGAGCGGATAATGATAATATACATAGTGCTATTTGAGATAAAATACAGTTTAGATTATATATATATATATATATATATATATATATATATATATATATATATATATATATATATATATATATATATATATATATATATATATATATATATTTATGTTCACAGAACATGTCTTTATCTATATTTATCTGTCGATGGGAATGTAGTATTTGATTGGTCAAAAATGATTACATGAACGATGGAGCCTAATATGGTCTTCGAAAGCTCTAGCTACCAACCTACAATATGTCGGTTCTTGTAACATAATGACATACAAAATTATCATTTGTAACACATTAATTTGTACACATACTTTATAAATGCTTATAACTTGTAAAAGAGTTGTATTACAGTTGTAAGTGTTTGTATTTTTGGTATCTTTTTTTCTGTTCTAATAGTGAATGGTGAGTAATTCTCAATATTGTGACATAAAACTATCACCAATGTCCTAAAACATGCTGCATAGGTGTAACGGAGGTGTTACACATTTAGGAAAATAAGACATTGCTGTATAAAACTGCTTTTCGATAGCTCTTGTTAATCAACTCATCATTAGCATTCATTTTTGTTTGTGGGTTGTATTCATTTTGATACAGATGATGATGATGATGTTCGTCCATCGGTGCCAATGAGGACCATTTAATGTCATCGAATTCACTGGAGGTGGATCCAGAAATGGCTGATCATTCCAATCCGGGCCCGGAAGCGTCTGTTACAGTGGGGACATGGATGTACAGGTTGCAGACTGAGAGTTCCGGAACTGGTGTTCCTGGATTTGCGCAGAGCACGTTTTTCAGATGCGTCCACCAGTCTTTCTGTTCAAAGGCTGCCGCACCGGCATTGACTTGACTGCGCAAAGCAGATCGACAGCAGCGACACTCTCTCAGCTGTCAGGGTCAATGCCAAAGTTCTTCAGCGAGGCCTTGAGGGTGTCCTTGTACCTCTTCTTTTGGCCACCGTGAGATCTCTTGCCATGCTGTAGCTCTCCATAGAACGCCTTCTTGGGTAGGCGTTCTTCCGGCATGCTGACAACATGGCCAACCCATCGAAGTTGCGCTTTGCACAGCATGGTGTGGATGCTTGTCATGCCGGCCTGAGTGAGCACCTCTGTGTTCGATACCTTGTCCTGCTATCTGATCTTCAGCAGTTTTCTCAGGGAGCTCAGGTGGATGTGGTTCAGTTTTTTGACATGGCGGCTATACACAGTCCAGGTCTCGCAAGCATAGAGGAGGGTGGGGAGAACAACCGCTGCGTAGACTTTGAGTTTGGTAGCAAACTTGATGCCTCTCCTATCCCAGACATTTGAGCGGCGTGTGCCATAATCTACGCTGGCTTTGACAATCCTGGTGTTGACCTGATCGTCTATGTGGACTGCTTGTGAATGGGTACTTCCTAGGTATGTGAACCTGCTACATTTTGGAGCTTTTGGCCATTGACAGTGATAAATGGTTCCAGGTAATCTATTTCAGGAGCTGGCTGATGCAGAACCTCGGTCTTGCTGGTGGAGATGGTGAGTCCGACGTTGGTGCACCCTGTGGAAAAAAGGTCCCTGCTCTGTTGCATGCCTGCCTCCGTGCTGGCTTTGATGGCACAGTCATCTGCAAACAGGAAGTCGCGAATGTTCTCAACTTGAAGTTTGGTTTTGGCTTGAAACTTCCTCAGGTTGAACAGTTTCACATCCGGACGGTATCGGAGACCGACTCCCACATCGCTGTTCCTGAAAGCATGCATCAGCATGGCGGAGAACATGAGGCTAAATAGAGTGGGAGCTAAGACGCATCCATGTTTCACGCCATTCGTAACGGCAAAGGGTTCGGAATAGTTACCCTGGTCCTGGACTCTGGCAAGCATGCCATCATGAAATTGCTTCACCATTTCAATGAAGACTTCTGGACATCCAAATCTGGCTATGATCTTCCAAAGGCCTTCCCGGCTGACAGTGTCGAATGCCTTAGTCAGGTCCACGAAGGTGGTGTATGGCTGGACATTTTGTTCCTGACACTTTTCCTGCATCTACCTGGCAGCAAAGATCATGTCGATGGTGCCTCTCTCCTTTCTGAAGCCACACTGACTTTCTGGCAGTAGATCTTGATCAAGATGCTCTGTGAGTCTTTTCAGCAGTTGCCTGGCGAGGACCTTGCCTGCTATGCAGAGTAGAGAGATTCCTCTATGGTTGTCGCAGGATTGGCGATTTCCTTTGCGTTTGTAAATGTGGATGATAGATGCATCTTTGAATTCCTGGAGTATGCGTTTCTGCTTCCACATCCCACAAAACATCTCTGTTAGTCTTTCCACTAGTTTAGGCCCACCAGACTTGTAGATCTCAGCTGAAATGGAGTCTGCTCCTGGAGCTTTCCCACTAGACAGGAGCTCAATGGCCTTATGAGTTTCCAGCACTGTTGGAAGGTCAGCCAATCTCTTGTTGATCTCCACCTGGGGTAGACGGTTGATCGCTTCATCGTTGATGGAAGCGGGTCTGTTGAGGACACCATGAAAGTGTTCCACCCAGCGATCCAGTATCTTCTCCTTCTCGGTTATGAGAATGATGCCATCAGAGCTCAAGAGTGGGGCTATGCCTGATGTTACCTGGCCATAAACATCACGAAGAGCACTATAGAAATTCTGCATGGCGTGTCTATCGGCAAAGGCCTGAATATCATCAGCCTTTCGGCTCAGCCATGTGTCCTGCATCTAGCGCAGTTTCTTCTGCACAGCTTGGCGGACTCTGCTGAAGGCATCTTTCTTTGCAGCGGAATTGCAGTCGATGCTCTACGCACGATGGAAACGATGCTTCTCCTCTAGTCGGGACTATATTTCTTCACAGTTCTCGTTAAACCAGTCTTGGTGCTTTTGCGCAGTGACGCCAAGGGTTTCAGATGCAGTAGAGTACACCAGCTGTTTGAAGGCCGCCCAGCATTTCTCTACGTGGTTGGTATCAAAGTCTGTGGTTTCCAGCTGGCTTGTGAGGGCTTCAGATAGAGCTTGCTCAGTGTTGCAGACATTCAGCCTGGAGATGTTGAGGCGCTTTGGGACTTTAGTTCCCTGTGGACGTCTGAGAGGTTGAATTCTAAGATTCATCTTGGATATCAGCAGCCTGTGGTCCGTCCAGCAATCAGCACCACACATGGCTTTGGTCACACGGATATCCTGCCTGTCACTCCTACGGACTAAGATGTAGTCGATCAGATGCCAATGCTTAGACCGTGGGTGCATCCAAGTTGTTTTGTTACGGTTTGGCAGACGGAAGACGGTGTTTATAATCAGGAGATTTTGATACTATTTTGCAGAGGAAAGTCACCAAACGTTGGTAAAGTTTCACTGCGCACAAAACAAAGAGAATGGGGTTGACATATCGTAATAAAATACAAAGTAAATGCTGGCAATAATGTGTATAACAATATCAAATTACTTGGCCAATTAATTGAATACAAATTGTTCTAATCTTTTACATGCGTGAAGGCCTCCAGAAAGAGTATTTTTTCTTTCAATTCTAGGACAAGTTATATGCCAAATCTTTTGTTTGACCCGATACGTCTTTCATTTCAATGTTGGCTGCAATTTTGTTTTCGAAAAAAATCCTCTCATCTGTGCTGGGACTGAGAAACGTATTTACCTTTCATGAGTTCGACTATAGTATATATGTTTCAGTGCATAAAACATATTCTTTTGATGTTATGATTGGTACTGATAAGTAACATTGGATTCATTTCCAGGCAGAAGAGAAAGTCAAAGTAGAAATTAGTATGACACAAACACCTCATTAAGGACTTGTGAACTGAAGACATAAGAGCAATGAAGAAAATATGTCTTAATATAACATCTGGCTTACTTCTTGACTTTTCTTAAATATTGAATTTATATAAATGGTGACCTTATTTTGAAGTTCTTCAACCGGAAGAAATTCACACAGACTATAGTCTTGTTGAAAATTCATGATAGGATGAGATAAGTCACACAAAGTAGCGACATGTGGAAGATACATGATTCAATGAAGAAATTCACACAGACTATAATCGTGAGGAATAAACACGATACGAATCTGTTTTTTCAGAACTATTGTTACGAATGCTGTCTGACAACGAAGAAAGCAGAGTATGTGTAAGCCTGAATACTCGAAAAGCCACAAATCTGACATTTTAAAGTCAGGAAATCGTATAACTTGACGGAAGTGGAAATAATAATATTGACGTTATCCTTGTGAATTCAAATTCAAGTACGTATATTACCCATTTACTTTCCTCAAACAACGTATCACTTTCTCTAAACACACATTTTTTTAGACACAAACACAGGATCTGGAGGCTACTATTATTGTTTATATGAACATTATATAAAGAGAACCAGATTTTGACTCCGAGAAAAGGGAATGATGGGCTACAGACACTATGAACTGGGTATGTAAGTGCACAACAGCTCACAGTGATGACATTTATTCCACATATATCCGTGTAATCTATGTCAAAAACTAACTATCCACTAGGTATGCGAATAGTATTTTCCCATGCAATATTGTAAAAATTATTCAAGATTATTTACATTGTATAATGTGAATGTAACTGGAAATAAGTCAATGTTGCGAATCATATAATTGGTAGTGCAACTTTAAATATCTTTTAAGGAATGGCCTTGTAGATTCATTCATTCTTATAAGGTTCTAAAAAATGTAGTAGCCAATTTTAAAAACTAATATTGTATAAGCTACGAACCTCACTCTCTTTACAGTTTTCCTCTCCAGTACAGTTATTAAGGGTAGCAGCGTTGTGACAACTTCTACATGTCAGCGTGGAGTTACCTGTTTTATGTTGTACCTCATTATAAGTAATAAATTATATATTTGTAATATATACAATTATAGTTTACAATAAGCTACATCTTCTATGAAGAGGTGTAGGCACAAAAATATAAATGTATTTTATTATACAGTTTCTTTAGAGACTGATGGTAGGTCGAAAGAGTAGAAATAGGACCGATTATTTTCTCGTTAGATATAAGATCAAGGTCTGCTTAATTATAACTTTACGATAGTTTCCACTGTCTCGTTAAGAGATATAACTTTCAGCAAATAACATAGGAGTTGACATATATAATTGCAGTTTTGTTGCTTGTACTATAAATGCACATATCCCAACTGACTTGTTTTGTTATAGTCAGCATTGCATCACAGGTGTAAAATCATATTAATACATAGTATTTATTACAGATAGCAGCTTAGCAGCGTTAAATAAGAAAATATATGTGTCGTGTATGATAAATAACAGTAATATATGCCACTATGAAACATAAAGTCACAATTTCTATACAACTAAAGAAATTCGTCAATGATGTCTTAAAAATATCATGGTAATGGACATTGTTTGACAATCAGCAATAAAACAATGCATCGGCATTCGTAAAGAGTGCAGATGTTTCCACGCTCATCAACTTAGATAATGCATGTAACAGTAGATTGTTTTTTTTGTGCAGTTTTTTGTATGTTGGGGAACTTGCATAGGTCTACATAACTTCAGAATTAATCTGAAACTCGTGTATAAGCGCAGCAAAATATAATTTCCTTTTTCTTTACGCTTATTACGTTTCCTTTAACATCTCTTAAATAATTGCAGGTGGATGGGTCAATGCCCTATTTACAACCCAGAACTGTTCAGGTACCTCTAAGTGGAGTGGAACCATGTTCCATTTACCACCCAGAGCTGTTCAGATACAAGTAGATAGAGTGAACCAATGTTCCATTTACCCCTCTGAGCTGTTCAGATCCTTTTTCATGTTGCAAAATGCCATTCCCTAGGTGCTGTGGATCAGTATCCCAATTAGACGTAAAAGAAATCCGGTCGGATTAAAACTCACTAAATGCAGCTAAACGGTGAAATTGCTTCATTAATGAATTACTGAATTAGATGCTTTTACGAAATTATATACCACTGTGTAGCAAAGCAAGGGTAAATTTATTTTTGCACTCAGACACTTCTTTAAAGAACTGCGTTCTTTTCCTGGAATTTAGTTCAAAGTTTGTCGTAATATCACCACTGTATTTTATAATTAGACAAACATTGATATTTTTTTAACAATTGAAAGGAGATAAATTTAGAGTTTTATTAAAACATGAACAGATCCTCCTGATGGTACCAGATGCAAGTTTCCTCTATTCCATAGTTGTTGTCGCTAACATTATTTTTTCTATTGTACCTAGAGGCATGTTTCGCATCATGAGAGAGGATAAGGACGTTTACAAGATAAACGTGTTGCCCTAATATTGTTTTCGTATCAATAGTAAAAAAAGAACTGTAAAAGCAAATCACAAACCTAAAAACAACAGGCGCTAATAGGCTACGGATGAAATCCAAACTTAATCGTACCTGATCTAATTCCACAGAGGTTGGCGTTGCATTCCGTGTCAAAATTAGATGGGCTTGAGGTTTGAGGTGTAGTGCTGCAGCACCGTGAACATGCTAATGCATTACCGACTGCCGTTCTCTTGCCAGAGCCGAGTACTGACCCAATGCACTCCTTGAAACGTATGTTCAAAATGACTGTTAAAAGTGATGCCATTTTGTAGGAATTCCAATATCGTCTTACTGTACAAACTAATGACAAAGAAAAAAAAAAAGAAAACGCACTTCCACGTGTGTGTGTGTGTGTGTGTGTGTGTGTGTGTGTGTGTGCTAAGATGTGAAAATCAACTTTACTACATGCTATGAGAACAAAAACATGTTACACTGTCTGTACTTTCACATTTTGCCTTTGTAGGTCCCTCTGTATTCCTGAGAAGAGCTGGAATATCTTGTCAAGTAGCGCGTGATTAATAAGCATACACTATATGTCTGTCTGTCTTTCGTCTGGCTCTCTCTCTCTCTCTCTCTCTCTCTCTCTCTCTCTCTCTCTATATATATATATATATATATATATATATATAAAGTTTATACTTTGGTTTGAAAAATTTCTCTCAGATTGACTAAGAAATAATATCGTGAATATTAATTTCTCACCGTTGTCGATCGACAACCGCCATTGTAAATTACCCGATCATGTGGTGTGATAAATGCATCCATGTAGCATTGCTGTAAAATAATAAGAACAGGAAACTTATGAGATGAAGTGAGATGTAATTGCAGCATTTAATAAATGAAATAATGTGCTATTTTAATGTTGGCTTATGTATGCATTAGACTGAAATTTTATTACGATCAATGTTGTAAATTATTTTTTAGGCGATATATAGTGCTCAGTTTGATCTGATGTTTGCAGGAGTCTTAGCATAAGCAACATATATTTATGCATTCTAAATACGTTACTGTTCGGTTCACAATCCTCTGGGAACATGGGAATGTAATGTAGTATGTTGTAGTCAAAAGTGATTACTTGAAACGATGGATTATAAGATATACTTAGAAAGCGCTAGCGCCATCCTACAATATTTCGGGCTTGTAACATAATGTAATACAGAATTACATTGTTTTTGTAACGAATAATTTCTACATATACTTTATAACCCTTCATAACTGAAATCAAAGTTATGCGCCTGAAAACTAAACACGCTAATGGTACTTTTCAGTCATAAGTGTTCGGAGATTATTTATTTGGTTTCTTGTCTAAAGGTGAATCGGCAGTAATTCTCAATTTGAGGCAGAATACTATCACCATTGACTTAGAAGATATACTCTATAACTGCCATGGAGGCATTATTCATATAATAAAATAAGATATTGTTATAGAAAACTAATTTTCAGTAACACGTTGTTATAAACATGTCATTATCGTTCATTTGATTTTGTGAGTGGCTTAAAATAAGCTGCCATTTTTCAGAAGAAGGTAACCAAACATTTGTAAAATTTCACTACGCAGAAAACAAAAGCAATCGGTATGATGTATTGCGTTAACCTACAACTGAATACGTTATATGGCATAAATGTGTGTAAATATATGACATTACTTGGCCAATTAACTGAATACAAATTGTTCTAAGTTTTTTATATGCGTGATATCCTCCTGAAAGAGTATTATATCCCTTAATGCAACACAGGCTATATGCAAAATCGTTTGCTCGACTCAATGTTTCGTTCGGTCGTTTAACCATCAGGTGCATCTTTTTTTGGGAAAGAATCATATCATCAGTGGTAGGACTGAGAAATGGATTTACCTTTCACGAGAGCGATCGTAATACACATATTACAATGCATAAACATGTTTCTTTGATGTTAGGATGAGTACTAATGAGTTATATCTGATATAGTTCCAGGCAGCAAAGAAAATTAAAGCTTAAATGAGGTCAGTGCAGCGTAATATGACCATAACACCTCATTAAGTACTTATGATTTGGAGACGTATTAACAGGTAAGAAGTTTTTCTTAATCTAACACCTGACTTTCTTCCTTACTTTTCTCAAAATTTGAATTTCCATAAATGGTGGCATTAGATGAAGTTATTCAACCGGAAGAAAGTCACACAGACTAGAGTCTTGTTGAAGATAGATGATACGATGGCGAAATTCACATAGATTATAGTCTTGTGGAAGATAGATGATACGATGGCGAAATTCACATAGATTATAGTCTTGTTGAAGATAGATGATACGATGGCGAAATTCACATAGATTATAGTCTTGTTGAAGATAGATGATACGATGGCGAAATTCACATAGATTATAGTCTTGTGGAAGATAGATGATACGATGGCGAAATTCACATAGATTATAGTCTTGTGGAAGATAGATGATACGATGGCGAAATTCACATAGATTATAGTCTTGTGGAAGATACATGAAACATTGAAAAAAAACCTCTAATACACTAGAGTCTTGTGAAAAATGCATGACACGATGAAGAAATTCAAACAGACTAGAGTCTTGTGGAACATGTATGATACAATGAAGAAATTTAAACAGACTAGGGTCTTGTGGAAGATGCATGATACAACGAAGAAATTCACACAGAATATGGTCACGTGGACGAAATATGATACGGAATGCACATAGTCTGGAGTCTTCTGGAAGATACACGATACGATGCTACTTAGTCAGAGATATTGAGACGGATACTGACTGAAAACGAGGATATCAGACTATGTATAATCCTGAATACTCGGAAAGCAACAAATTTGACATTTTAAAGTGAGGAACGCTTATAACCGAACTGAAGAACATGTGATTATGCTGACTTTAGCCTTGTGAATTCGAATTCAAGTTTGGATGCATTAAATGTCTGTTGGCATTGTTGCGCTTGCATTTGATGCTTCTAAAGTACCCCGTTTCTGTCCCACCCATAAATAATATCACTTTCTCTAAACGCACAGATGCTTACACATAGGCACAAGAAGTTGGAACTACTGTATTTGTTTATATCATTATCAGACAAATCAAGACACAAAGATCACATTTTCACCCAGAAAACAGAATGACACGCTAAAAGCACGATCTATTGGGTATGCAAGTGCAAATAGCTCACATTCATACCATTTATTCCACATAAATCCATTTAGTTAACCCATTTTTAGAATTAACTACCCACTTCGTATGAAACATTATTATCCCGTGCAAATGTGTTATATACTCGGCAATCAAATTAATCAAGACAGCAAATGCCAAATTCCTGTGCCTGCAATGAGATAATCGTACACTTCTCATGAGTATTTATATGGCATAATTTGTATGTAACTGTAATGAAACCAATGTGCTCTACTTATAAAATTCATAGTTTAATTTTAAGATAATCTCTGTTAAAGAATGGCATTATGCCTTATTTATTCTTATAAGGTACTAAAACTGTATTAGCCAATTTTAACAGCTAATATTGCTTAGTACACGGACCTCATTGTGTCTGCAGGTTACTTTTCCTATGCAGTCATTAAGTGTGGCAGCGTTGTGACAACTCCGACATGTCAACGTCGACGTAGTTTTACCCGCTGTACCTGCTGTCCCTTTTTTAAGTAATACATTAAACTTTATATATATATATATATATATATATAAAGTTTGTTGTCGACTAACAAAGCTTGTAAAGTTGTAGAGAGGAGCACTTTAATGTAACAAATATGATGACAATATCAACAACATAGAAAGAATTCAAAAAATGACGCATATTAGAATAGTCTTAAATTATTTCTCTCTCGTTTGATTATTGAATATGTCTTACGTTTGCGATAGACGTAATTTGAGGAAAACATTTTTTGGGGGTCTCGGTGAGAACATATTGTTTTAGGCACTTCAAATAATACATGTACATAATGTTATCGAGTTTCGTAAATGTAACGCTTAAATTAAAATTTAAAATTTGGCATATATCACCTTGATGTTATTTTTATTTTAAATTGATGCATAGTTTAACATTAAAATCTAACATAAGCTTCATATAGGCACACACGATATAAATGCACTATATTAGATAATTTCTTTGGAGACTGATTGTATATCAAAAGAGTAAGAAAGGACTGATTAGTTTCCTGTTAGATAGAAGAGCAAGATCTGCTTACTTTATAACTTTACCATAGTTTCCACCGTCTCACTGAGAGAGAAAACGCTCAGTGAATGAACATCAGTTTTGTTTCCACGTTCATCGATTGCTCGATAGGCATTGATAATGCACATAGTAGACGATAATATTGACTGTACTTTTTCATTGGTGAACTTTTAAAAAGTAGCGGATTTTCAAAATCGATTTGAAACTTGAATATAAGCGCAACAAAATTATTTCTTTTTTCATTACGCTTATTACGTTTCATTTACCATCACTTCAGATTCCTGTAGGTGGATGGACCAATGCCTTATTTAAAACCCAGATCTGTTCATGTGCCTGTAGGCGGAGTGGATCAGTCTTCGATTTGCCACCAAGAGCTGTTCGGATCCTATTTCAGGGAGCAAACTCCCAATCGATAGGTGGAGAGATTCAGTGTCCCATTTAATCCGAAAAAGAATCTTGTGGGATTATAACTCACCAGATGCGTAAAAATTAGTGACGTGGCTTCATTAATGATGTATACTTTATTATATGATTTTATGAAATTGTGTATCACAGCGTAGCAAAGCAAATGTATGTTAGTTAATGATCGCAGACCATTCCTTTAAGAATGACGTTCCTTTCCTAAAACATATTTGAATGTTTGTCATAATATTATCACTGCATTTTATAATTGGATAAACATCGGGATTTGTGTCAATTTACAGGGGATATATTTAGCGTTTTGTTAAAAGGTGAACAGATTTTCCCGTTGGCAATATGAGAAAATTTCATGTAGACCAGTTGGTTTCACAAACATTTATTTTACTTATTGGTATGATTTTCATCC
>JAECUM010039949.1:0-17286 GCA_016617855.1 Megalonaias nervosa | reverse complement strand
CTCTGTTTATGTTTCTTTTACCAATTTTGTTCTTAATTATTTTATTTTCTCATATACTTTCTGATATTGTTTTTGTTTATCTATGGCCTAGACATCAGTTATGTTTGCTTTTCTGTAGCCAAACTTCAATGTACTGTAAGCTCCCTGTGAGCATAAGTTCTATTGATAGAGCTTACTTTATCGCCCTGGAGCATTGCGAACTGTTCGATCTGTACTCTCCAGAACAATTAACGGAGCGCCGAGTTCTAGCACAGTAAGGTCAATAAATGTTATCCATCGTGGGTAGGGCGTCACTATTTACCACAATCTACCACAATCCAACACAGTCCAATCTTTTACAAACTTTTGTTTTCAATAAAGTAAAATGTCTGAAATTTCATTCTTCTACAATCAAAGCGTGAAAATACCACAATCAATCAGTCCATTGCAATGTACCACAATCCACTCCACTGTACCACAACTGAAAATGAAAATACTACAATCTTCCAAAATCCACTACAATCGGCCATAACAATATTACATCCAACCACTATATGCACTGAAAATACTATAAAAATTGATATGTTACAACACAGACAGACCAGCTGAAATCCCTACAGATCGGTATAAAACGATATGAATAGCCAATCTAACTGTATTTTATATGGGTACGGCTACAAAATACAAATTCAAATTGCACAGTAATCCTAATATTATGTCAATCAAATATAATGGCTGAAATCTCATTCTATGTATCGAAATTCGGAGCAATTTGTGTCATACACGAAGACAAGGTTTTGAATATATTTCAATATTTAATCCTTTAGCAATTGGTAGATATATACAACACAAAAGTATTTATGATTTGCCATATTAAGTTCCAATATAGTAATATTATTATATCCTATCCACCTGACCGTCAAATCGGCCGCTTACCAGAAATTTCATAGCAATAGTTACATTACTTATAATTTATAAGGCTTATAAACTCGCTTGCATTATGCCTACGGTACTCTTGAATAAAGCTATTTAGGAAGCAAGCTATTTATAATGATAATAATAATAATAATAATAATAATAATAATAATAATAATAATAATAATAATATATTTATTTGCTAAACATTGAAGAAATATTGGTTGATTGTGCAATCGGAATTTCGTTTTGTAGAAAACTGCTCATCTTTTCTTCGATACATTTAGTGTCAGTCTTGATTGTAGCTTCTCTGTATTCACAAAGGAAACACCCGCATTATTGGCGCTCTTCAGCAGGTGAAAGTTGTATATAAAGTTATAAAATCCTTTATCTATATACTAAAACTGATTCAGGTTAGTAATGCGAACAGTATTAGCTTTTAGATATTGTCATTATGGTCTCAGAGTTTTAACATAATCGCATCAAGACTCATTATCAATGCATGTCATCTCGATATGCATATATATGCATGTATTGATGGATAACTATGAATGTATATGTGTTTAGGATGGTAGTGAGGCAAATATGTGCGCGTACCTGTCTATCAAATTATCAACTTATCTATCACTTTCCATGGAGAATGGATACATGAAACATGAAGCGATTCTGTTAAATACGAACGTGTCTATCGTCTCTGGTAACGTAAACATTGCATACGAAAAGCAAAATACATGTCCGATCAAACTTTAGCACAAAAGAAAATTATATAAACCGTTGAATGCAACACATTTTACGAATGCCTAATTAGTGAAATAGCACATCAAGAGCTAGTGAAAGTTTTAATTTAATAAATCCCTTACCAGTATTAGCAGAAGATGCTTTTATTTCCATTGCAATTGTTGTTGCGGTTTTCCTACTATGATTGTATGATTGTTTCTCAGAGAGATTTTGATAATAATAATAATAATAATAATAATAATAATAATAATAATAATAATAATAATAATATATGCTATTGATACTTGCATATTATGTTCATTACATTCAAGGTTTGGAGTAAGTTGTACGTAACTTGGAATGATCTAAAGAATTCTGATCACATATCTACTGGTAATAAACTTTGCTACAGGAAGGAAATATTGTATTGTCAAGAATCGCGTAGCCCACAGCAATAAATATATGAACATAAGTGTTTCTCCGTGTCTGATATGTCTAAGTCACTCTCATTTACCTATGTCACGTCACACATATCTGCACATATCCAGCGTGCCGTATGTGCAGCTGTTGATCAAGTGACAAAACGTTATTTTATCTATCGATCTTTAATGCAGCTTATAGCAGGTATGAGAATAGAGTCAAATTGTAACAAAACATCCCTACGTGCATCTTATGAGACTATTGGAGACCATCCTTTTGCCATTGAATATGTCCCATGATGGCATTCACGCTGAGAATGTTGTGACTTGTAGTTGAAAGTCAATGTCCTCTGTACAGGAAATGACCCTGTAGACGATGAGAAAGTAGCTTCCGTTAACAATTTCAGCAGTCCTCGTTCAGCAAGGTAGATTCGTACTTCAATAAAAAACTGGCTATCAGCACATGGATATGTACTCATAACTAGCTTACCAAGAAAATATCTTGGCGTACGGAGAAGAAGTAGAGAATACGCCTCTGGATGCTTGCATGCTATAGAAGCTTGACACGCCAGGTAATTTCGACGAAACAGTGCTGCCAACGAAATATACAAAGCCTACAATGATGGAATATAAAAACATCGAAACTAAATCAAAGACAGGCAAAGTTTAGATGCGATGGATAGTTGTATTTGTACCTGTCGTTCCATGACAAGTATTTGTTGAACGGAGTGGATATCCGCCTGATGCTGAATCGAAGTTACGTTGCTTTTCATTTGATGGCTGATGTTGCCAGTTACAAAATCATCATCCAAGAAGCCAGACTCAACGCTCGTCGTGTGGAAGTGTGGAAACAACATCAGTCACACTTTGTCCAGAAAGACCGCGAAGTAGCCGATACGACGAGTTGACATGAAAACCATCACCATAGCCACATATATCCAATCCAATACCGAAGATCATATTTGCCAAAGACAGTTACCCAAACGTTTAGTCATTAGCATCGTTAGCAATGAAGCCCTCAACGGGGCCATCACTGAAAATCCTTTCCAGTTAAGCACTACAAAGCGTCCAAGATATAATTCTGTCGAGATGGCCAGACTTTGTGTACCAAACCCAACGAACCTAATTTTGGGCAGGAAAAATTTCTTTAGATCTTACTTGTGCCTATAGGAACCATCGGGACAGTTAGGTACGAACAACAGCCACGGCATTTCGTACGACGATTATGCAGGAGGTCATGCGTTGTGGACTTTCGATTTCACTCCTGACCAAGGCAAAGAAGAGAGACATTTCCACTGACAGCCAGCCTCGAGTGGAACGTGAGCTTGCAGACGCTCTGATTGAGACAATGAACGTCATCTTATATGCAGTGTTTGATAATACTCTGGAAATCAAAAGATTACGTGAAGCGATTCTGAACTATAGAAGGTACGGAAGAATCTTATCTCTCCTTCGAATTTTTGAGCCTCTTTGGAGGCTGCGGCGGAGGACATTGTTGAACACGAACAAAAAGAAAAAGAAAAAGAAAAAAGTACATCGTGAAGTCGAGATGGCCATAACAATAATAATATCGAGTCGTAGTGTTGTGCTAAGCAGATGCATGAAAGCAATACAACATTGACCAACGAATACTTTTACGATGTCAAAACAATCATACCAGTGAAATTCAGCACGATAAATGCACGATGATGAGCAAAAACAATGGATAGCACTTGGTGTCTCTTCCGGAATAAACAGTGTTTCATCAGTGATATAAAGACTTGCATGACTATTCCTCTCCATCCATTCACTTCTCTGGCGATCCAACGCATCGAAGCTCTCTTTCCACAGAGTACGGAGACGCAGCGTAAAACCATTTACTCAACAGAGAATGTCACTTGTTCAGATTCAATTGATGACATATTATCAACTGTAAACCAATGGATACCCGGTAACTTCATAGCCTTTTGACAAACAGTTCGTAAACGGTCCATTGAAACAGTGTCGTGTGGTCTACAGATGAGCTCCCTCGTCGCAAACCTAGAGATAATCAAGCCTATGTCATCAACACCAACGACAGTCATTAACAACGGACCCATGGGTGGTCGTCTACTTTCCCAACGATGACAGTGTGGACTATTTCGATTCTAATGGATCCGCACCTTTGGAAGCCGACATCATCGACTTTATGAAAAGAATTGCAAAGACGATTCAATAATGTGAGATTACAAGACAGAGTCAATGGTGTGTTGACAATATTGTGTATATTTTCTTCATCGACTCAATCTTGGATATCCTTTCTCGAACATTTAATGATTTATTTTGAGAGTGACTATTCCAGAAAAAATGATAAAGGAGAGAGATAGTTTTAAGGATATTAAATATACGTTCTATATTTAGGTAAGATATCGATGGCCACATGTCACAGAATAAGGCAAGATATAAATTGTTTCGCTTTAGAACGATTTGATCATTTTCGTTGTATATGCGTACAACGTTACCTAATGTAGATAATTGTTTTTCTAGTTAAGCGACTGAACTATCAGGCATATCGTCGTAGATTGCGAGAGACACAAAGAGCACGATATGCACGGGTATTTTACCCTTTCTAATCCTCATTCTCCTGGAGATTCAAGGCAAGATTCTTCTCAAATTGACACATTGGTCTTTTGGATCTTGTCAAGGACTGTACGCTCTCCATTTTGTTATACAGCCATAGGGATAAGTGTTACATGTTTATTTTGTTTGATATGTAAAGCATATTCAGTTTGAATGTCCTAGCGTGAAATGTTGCCTTTACCACTACGCGGATTTGAAACGTTGTGAACAGTTGAACTGTTATAAGTTGCGATTAAGAGTTTAATTTAGTAGCATGTAGCGATAGATTTTAATTCCGTACCTGTTATTATGGCTATTTTGGTTTCATTTTAGCTGTGCGTGTGTGTCAGGTTGTCGGTCTGGCCGACTGTATGTAAGGTGATGGAAGCAGGTGTGACCATCAAGGCCATACAAGGACGGAACTGCTGATTTGTAAACTTCTGCGCATGGTGGAACCCAAGAATTCAGGAGAACTGTGTGGTTTGACAATTGACACGTGAACCAGGTCAAAATGTTTCGTTTGCAAGTTTTTACAAGTATTTATATGCGTCATACGTTGTTATGAAACGTACGGGCTGTACAAATGACTGAGTCACGAGTCATATGTTTGGTACAATTGTTATGTTGCTTAAAATTGAACATATTTGTTTCAATTGATAATGTTGTTTCAATTGAGTACAGGGAACATATGATGTGTTTCAACTGAGCACATTTGAGTTACTTTCATTACATGAGATTATTTGAATCGTACTTTCATTACATGAGATTATATGAATCTTACTTTCGTTATTGAATATATGAATCACATTTTTATTTTCCCATTTTTTAAGGTTTGTGTTAAGTAATCGAATGGGTCTCCTATTTGGAGAGTGAAATAATCACACTGTATATGTTATAGAGGATATACATATTTGTATTAATTCATTTCATAAACTTCCATCTTGCATCATATTGTGTTGTGTTGTCATTTAATCCAAGCATCCCTTCAGGTCAAATTGTGTTACACCACATGACCTATATCAGTGGACGTCGAGATGAACTCCACAATGTTGTCAACTTTATAAATATGTTCATGTTTGAAAAAAAGATGACTTGTTGATGATGTATTGGATACGTTTAAAAATATTTAATTTTTGAAAAATGTTGTATGTTATTGTTTCAATTGAAACTGTATCAATATATGCTCTTTCCCCTTTCTATCCCTCTGAGTCATGTTATCTATAATTTGTCTTAAAACACAGAGAAATTTTCTATCGCGTTCGCGTTTGAGGCTTATAAAGCGGAGTTCTCGCCAATCTGGCCATCATCTATTTACTTGTCAACCAGCAAAATGACTTTCAAGTTAGCGAAGATAAATGAGGCTCACGTGCGTCTACATCGTGTCAGGTAAAACCTGAGTCAGAAGTCAGATGAAGCAGAGAATGTATGGATTCTAAAAGGGGCACAAGCTATAATGAAGAGATATTTAGAGAATAAATTAATAAGGAGCAAGAAGAGTAGACAGAGATATACAGGCTACAGATTCAGCAGAGACAGCAGCTTCTGCAACAACAAAAGCTGGAGCAAGTGAGAGGATCTGCCGTTTTAGAGTGGACACCAAGGAATTCCCCTGCTTCTTCCGCAGACGCAGGACTTGTACAGTAGAAAGAGAAGAGATTGCAAAAACCATATTAAACAGGCCTGTTCATGGCTAACCAGATCTCTAGAAAGAGACCAATCACTTGACAAACTATGTGTGCTTGAATGTTAGTGTGAGTATATGTATGCGTGTGTGATTATATTTCCCCTAACAAAAAAGCATTTTCCTACTCTAGTGCGCGTGTGTGTTTTGTACGTAATGGTGTAGAGGTGTGTCTATAAACATTTCATACCCTTAATTGCATGATAATGCGTGTACTGTCGGTTTCGTGTATGATTGTATGTGGTTGTTTAGAATTGTGTCGTTATATGTAAAATGTGGAGACAGTGTTCATTTTAGGTCAGTGCAGTTCATGTTTTAATGTTAGGGCCTTGTGTGTGATGTGTATTGTAGTTTGAGTAAATCGTGTTTTCCTTTCTGTTAATCCTTCAGTGAGCGTTCGCAGGTCTGACTTCCCATCGTAGTGGTGTCAACACTGAAAAAATGAGCAGATTACAGAAACTGTTAAAAGCTACAGATGAACCTGGAATATGCCCGTCGTTTTCAGGATAAGATGGCCCAGTAGCCCACCAAGCAGTGACCCAGAAATGCAGGACATTATTAGATAGGAAATAAGAACTGGGTTTATAATTAAATAATTAAGATGACAAATAAAATTTAATCCAGCTTTCGGCTAATCCTAAGGGAAATGAAATGTCTTGTAGCTATTTTCATAATTCAAGACCTACTAGTCTTATCTTCACTTTCTAATAATTTTTCAATTACACTAACAGCAATTGTGGCATAATTTATCACTTCTCATTAGATGATAAATAACCACCTTAAATTGCTCCATTTTCTAATAAATTTCCAAACTCAGTTCAATCCAAATTCAAATCCAATCTTTCGATCTTATCACTTTATTCCACCAATCAGAAGCATTGTTAGATTGAAGTTCAATTATTCAAAAGGTCGATCTAAACCTAAAGCGGTGTGAGGAATGATACTAGTAAGTGCCTGGGTGGCATTCTCACAGGCTTGCAAGAAATTGGAGACCAATGTGAGAAATCTCAGCAAGTAGGATGATTAAAAAGCATGAACAATATCTACATTAATTAAATCAACATTTTTGTTAGAATAATAATAAACATCCTACAATATAATACAATCTTATCGGAAGTGACTTGTTAACCTTAATGTCTCAATTGTCTCAAAGCAACAAAACTAAGATTCATACGAGATCAACAGACACTCCATTCAAATAGCCAGCAACATTTTAAAAACGATTGAGCACGTTAACATCTATCCGTCTGCAGGAATCAGGAGCACTCCAATAATTGAACTAAGCAACAACAACCCCACTCAATGTAATGACCTGATGCATCATCTAATTCAAACAATAGTAGGACGTTTTCTCATCAGCCCAACAGCGAGGAACCATTCACTCGTACTCTGTGTGTACAGGCATACATAACACCCCACCCATTCTGATTACGTCATTTACACCGAATCTGTCGGCGTCATCTTCAATAACCTTTGATACTAAAATTACATTTAGAGACCACACAAAACAATATCAGCGGGAATCATTGGATAATACAATACCAATGTTTCCAGTCATGCAAATTAGCATAAATTATGACAATAGTCAAAGAACGGGGACCAATTCGTCTGGATAATACAAGCACCAACAACAAGCGCCTTCATAAATTTGAAGACAACAAGCGACACCAACCATCAAGGACGAGGAGACATTTGCAAGCAGAGACCGCCATCAACACGGAAGAGTGCACGAAGGAAGAATTAGAGACAACACCGAAGGTAACAACGCCACAAGACAACATCGAAGAGGTAACGAATGAGCTGTCCCCCAACAAACCAAAGCGAAAACCTATCAGCGTAAGTATATCACCAGTAGAAGCAAGCACAAAATGAATTGACAATCAAGAAAGACCTTGCACAAACTAAAACAACAAAACAGAGGAACGAGACACAAAGGTCGCGATAACATAAACAATACAATTAACAAAACCAACACTAGATCCGAGGCATGTACCACCAACACCCAGGATGTACCAAAACGGAGGAACCACAATGTTACATGTAATCACACCAACGGAAACATAATAATAATGATAACATCAGGTAAAGACGGAATACCTAAGGACATAAGCACACCTATAGAAGTAACGAGAGTATGAGATGTCCATAGTCTTAATTGAGTTCCAAGATCCGCCACCACAAGTAGTAAAACTAAGACCTGACGGACTGGTTTGTCGGTTCCAACAATACCTAAATCAAAAAAGATTTTGTGAAAACCGTCAAAAGATGGAGGTCATTGCACCGCCAAATGTAAAAGAAAACCTAGGTGCAATAGATAGGTGGAGGGCAACTCATAAGTAAGTATAGCTATTAAGGCCAACAATATGCTAACTGCAAAAAAGGCAACAACCTCAAGTCGTATGAATTCATATACGCAACAAGAGAACTCAAAAAACATCAAAGTAATGGTAGAGAAGAAATAACACTATACCAAGGAAAAGGACAATGCTGCCCAAAGCAACAACGGAAAACAACACAACAAGAAAAGCCATATACAAACCAAGAGAAATCCCAAGGCAATGGAATAGCGAAAGGAACACAGGAACAAGGAAAATAATGCCTCACCAAATCCAAATCGACAAATAGAGAACCCACCAAAGAAGCAATCATGACGGAAGAAAAAAAAAAACAAAGTTTATAAATCCCAAAATGACAAAACAATTTATGGAAATTAGGAAGCAATAATATCAAAAGACCAAACAAATACAACATTTAATAGGAACACAACAAAACAGCTGTGCAATAGTATAACAAGCAATAGCCAGCATGAAAGTAGTGACACGAAGTCAGCAAGCAATACAAGCAAGCATACGACAAGCAATGCAATAAGTAACACGGCTATATTAATAAAGCACGACCAACAGATCATCAAAATTCCAACTAGCAAATGCAATGGTAACATTTCCCAACTTAATGAACAATTTATGGAGTGTATCAGTTTAAAAGCAATTACATTACATTGATATCAGGAATACTGCAAATTACCGAACAACAATCAAGTCCCAAATCATGATTTTATTTTCCTGCTGCAGACGAAAGTGTTGGAAAAATTCTTTGCAAATTACTAACCTAGTGGAAGATAACCACCAATATAAATAATTGATACAAAAGGTTATACTGGAAACAAGCAATCGATTGTTATGTGGCAGTGGAACTGTCGAGGATTAACCAAGAACCATTCTGAACTGATTATGGCACTAAACCGTGAGACCAAAACGACAGCCATCATCTGCCTTAGAGACACTAACCTAAGCCATAGCACCACAATTATCTTCCATAATTCCTGGATATAACCAGTACTTCAGCAGTGGAGCAGTGGGAAAAAGGCGAGGTCCTGCTATATGTGTACATGATTCAGCGCCCAATGCCACTTCGATAAAGGTCAAAACTACCGATAATAACATAACCTCTATGGAATTCCAACTCATTAGCGATAATATTGGACAAAACATTATGAACAATCGTCAAGAAATTGCTTAATTTGTGGCGACTTTAACGCCCATAGCGAATAATGGGGGGCGGGGGCATGTCAACCACAAAGTTAATGTATATATAATGAGAGAACAATGTATCAGCAAAGACAGCCTCCTAATACTAACTGAATGGAACTCCCACCAGACTCGGTCTGGAAATGACAAATTATCAACCACTGATCTATCTAATAGCACACTTAAATCTAGCCCTTATATCAAAATGGAAAATCTTACAAATAACACCTAATGTTGCGATCACTTTCCAATAGTTATAACGATCAATATCAAACATCAAGGATACTGCAAACCAATATACCCCGATGTTAAATCGTCAAAGCAGATTGCGAGAATACCCGTACATCTCTTTAAAACATCACCTTAGATGATGTTAGAGAAAATAACAGCGCCCAAAACAATGACGATATCTTCCAAGCGGCGCACTCCGCAGCGCCCAAGAGTATCCCGAAAACATGTGGAAGTGGAACTAAAATCTTCATGCTCTGGTGGTCAGACAAATGCAAACAATGAAATTAAAGACATAAAGAAGGCATTAAATCGCTTTAAACATTCTAAACTAGTATCTGACTTCATGCCATACAAAAAAGGACTGTCTGCAAAATAGTTATAAGGGACGACAAAGAGACTCTATGCAACTAATGCTCATCGCGGAACTTCAAAAGCAATGCAAAACAGGTACTGGGAAATGTAAAACAATTAAGGGGTACAGTAGCCAGAACATCACCAAGTTCCCAGGAGCCGTCATTGACAAAGATAAAGGTAACCGGATCCATAAACAGGGATGAATAGTAATAGTAACCACACCACGCAATTTCAAAATCATGGGTCTATCCTTGAAATACCCTCACTTCTTCACTGATCAGGCAATCGATGGTAACAGGTCTCCACTTAATGGCAATGTTTAACTATACGAATAGAGGAGGGCACTTAACAGCACAAAAGCCCCACCTCTCCCAGAAAAAATCAATCGGGATACGAAATATATATATAAAAAAAAAATCTCTCACGAGTCCATTATGTTAGACCTGATGAACCTAATATGGAATTCAGGAAAGATATCAATAAAATGGAAGCAGGTAGTTGTGATAGTTATCCCAAAAGCGAAAAATGATCCAGTAGTTCCTAATTCTTATAGACCAATCTCCCTTGACAAATAACATCTGTAAAATAACGACAATTATAATAAAAAATTCAATGAAATACCTTTAAAAGAATACTCTTATCTCACAGAGCCAAAGTAGATTCCGAAGCAAGAGATTAACCATAGATGAGCTGATAAGACTGGAATCCAGCATGAAATTCGCATTCAACGCTAGGCGCAGGCGTGATTGACACCTAATGACGATCTTCCCTGCAACTGCCCTACTTTGGGCCAAAGGCCATATCGCAAATTTAAATCAATATGGAATAAAAGGTTAGATGCACCTTTGGATAACTAATTTCCTAACGGGGAGGCAGATTAAAACCGGAATAGGAGATCAATAATCAGACACATACAAAGATTTCAATTGCACCCCGCAAAGAAGTGTTCTATGCCCTGTTCTATTTAACATCATGATTAATGACCAAGGTAAGTCTGTCAATACCACTACAATAGATCTCTCACTGTTCGCTGACGACAGCGGAATATGGCAATCAGGAAACTAAGAAGATTAGACCTAAAGCAGAAAATTACAAACAAGTCTAAATGCAATTGGGAAATGGACAGGTATATTGGGGTTTAAAATCTCTGCTAATAAAAGGCAGGAATGCTGTTCTTTTTTCCATACAATACAAAGTAAAAACGCGTACCCAATACTTGTCCTTCAAACTCTCCCATACTATTTGTTAAGGAAGCACGTCTCTAAGAATGTTGCACAATAACAGCTTCATTGGATGTCAAACACATTAGATATCTAGCACGCAGATGTAGTCCAGACACAAATCTCCTCTTAAACATTGAAGAAACCACCTAGATAACAGACTAAGATGCTCCACTAATGCCATACAGACCTCTAATTAGATAAAAAAAAAATGGAATATGGATGTCATTTTTACGCATCAGCAAAACAGACTATGCTGAACAAAAAACTTGAAACAATCCAATACCATGCCCTCAGAACACTGAAAAATATCTTTAAAGAAGAAGATCAAATACTATCAGGAGACCGACCACTACACCTAAGGAGGGAATAAGCAATTATTAAGATAGGCTGCAAGAAAATACATCCATTATGCATGCAGCAACAATCGCAATTGAAAATTTTGAAAGACCATTTATCAGAAAACAATTACGAAATCCACCAGGAGGGTAACCATTCGCGAAATGCACAAATACCTAAAAGTAACCTCTATGCAGCCAGATGAAATAAAATACCCAGATCCAACTGCATTGGAAAAACTAGCCTCCTAACATCAATCTGCATGCTTTAACGATTGGATCTTAACATCAAGAGTAACTGGAGATATTTGCAGAAGTTAAGCCACTTATTGGAAACAAACAATCTAACTATATCAGACTTTACATGATGGATCCAAATCATCAGAACAAAATAGGATAGCAGGAGTGATCATTATACCTGACAGAAACATCAAATTCGGATGTTAACTATCAGATGGGTGCTATTGAATTATCGAGGCATGGTTAGAGGAGGAGATGATAATGAAAGGGTTCTTCCCATTTCAATATTTTGGATGTGTGTTAATTGAAGGAGCCCGAGGGCAGTACCTGATAACTTTTTAAAGAAGATAGAGTCTAACACAGTTTGGTCTTACCCACCAATAAGAAGTGAAATATAAAGAGCATATGCTTTAAAAAGAACTGAAAAACTTTTAAGGAAGGTAATGGAAGAGGAAGTCAAAAAGACCAAGACTACCTGTGCAACAGAAGAGGAAGGGAAGCAAAATAACAAAAACGAAAAGAGTTGACAGGCTGAATGAGAATTGGATGAAGCTGCTGGAAAAGGTCAGAGCTGTGGGTCATCCAGACTGGAAGCTCCCGTGTGCCCTTAACATTTTAATAGGGATATAATTGGCAGAATCACCAATAAGTGATACAGAATGTTTTGATAGCGTTGGTTCATAGTTATCCACAATATAATCAGAATAAAGTTTGTTCGACCAAAGAAATGTATTGTTTCCAATGCATAACCATGATCACAGCACCTGACTAACAAGACCATTTGGAGCAGCTTTATCTTATTATCTTGCTTATTATTATAATATTATTATTATTAACTTAAAGCAATCCAAAATAAATTTCCATATTTACTTGCAATAAGTGTACGTAGGAATTGAAAATGGTTTGTGGTCAGTCTTTTTAAACGCTTTATTCTTATAAATTGTGCCTGATTGAAACATGTAAGTACTCGCTTGAGACTGAGATGGTTTCTTACTAGACACCTGCTAAGGGGAAGACATATTAACAGAGGAAGCTTTGAAAATCAATTAATACTCATCTTCTGTAGAAGCAGAGTTTTCCAAAGAGTCTCCGTAGTGTTCATCATAGTAGGTATTCAAGTCACTACGAACGAAGTTCTTGAACTCTTTGACTAATATGAGTTGTCTAAGTTTGTCTTAACTTGCAGGATATTTTAAGATGCAAACTACCTGTCAAATAGTTCTTATCTTTGGATAGCAGCAAGTCCCGACGAACTATAGGTACTGTTCTGTGATATTTTGTTGCACATATGTGGTTTGTACGGCTGACTTGTTTTTGAAGTTACTTTGTTTTCTACGTTCTGTATACTGGAAACAATATTTCACCAAATGTATATTAATTGTTCTTTGCTTAGTAGTCTTTTGGTTTTGTTTCTCCATGTAGCTGGGGTTTGGTTCTAGGGTTTTGTTTTTGGTTTCGGTGTCAGGGGTTTTGATGTTTTGTTTTCGGGTTTGGAGATAAAAGACATCTTCGGATTATACTATCCCCAAAACAGGGAAGCTTCCGCCAAACAAAATGCGCTCTAATAATATGTGCATCAATCCGACTTATTGTCGGGATTAAATATCGATAATAACCGGTGCCTCTGGTGGTACTAGCAACTTTAACGTCGATACAAGTGCAGTCACGAATATCGGTTTACTCAGAACAGCTTGCAGCGACATCAAGTAGTCTTAGCATGAGTAGTAAACTGTATTGGTTGAGGGTAAAATAATTAACGTGGCCGAGTTTGAGACTGCTAGCGGAAATGGAACATAACCGACAAATCCGAGCACATATCAGAAACGGCGCGGCTGCGGATTTACAGACAATAAATACCAAAGATGCCATTTTTCAAAGTCGTTTTGCCGGTTACGGTTCTCCGTCACAGAGTGTATCTTGTATAACTCTAGCCGTTGTTTGGCTGTTTGTTTTGCTACTGCACTTTCGTGGATTATTAATAATCCATGGGCTGCACGTAGTATGTGGTTTACTTGACAAGATATGCAAAAATCATAGGAGATAGATGCCGTGTCACTACATCAGGAATAAAAGGGAAAACATACGTAATATATAAATGACGTTTAAACGGATGTTTATTCTTGATTAATCGTAGTAAAAGGGTATGCGTTACATAAAGCAGAAATAAGATGATGACTGACATTATATAAACGAATAATTTCTTTAGAACCTAATACATTTTCCATTAAATGTAAACTTAGTAAAGAATATCAACATTCCATTGATAATTATTCTTTACTATAACGATGGTAATCATGACCTAATTGCTACTGTTTAATATTTTTAACAATAAGCAATTTTAGGACGATTTCATTGGTCAATAGCTCATGAATAATGGCAAGGGAATAACAGTGGAAAGATTGATTAGGTTCATAGATTGCTATCGGTTCATGTGACAATTTACAGAGCAACTGGCTAAAACTTCGAGTGATGAAATTTACAGAAATACAGAAACAGTTTAAAGATACGACTCTTTGCGCAGTGACACAATATATAAAAGAAATGCAATGACAACTATCTGTTTAAGAACAGATGTGTCAAAGGTCTGATTAAACATTTATTTTCAACTTTTTTCAAATTATTTGATGTACTCGACATTTTCTTGATCGTTGTATGGAGTTGAGGATATCTGTATAAAAATATAAAAACCAGCCTGCTAACTATTATAAAGCACCAGAACAAGCTCGTTGCGCATCCATTAAATTAGAATTAGAATATATACACATATGTTTTTAATTATTACAAGTATAATTTATGGCGACTTTATTGGTGTATGTATGATTAAGCAAGCCACAAATTGCAAGTCTTGGTGTGCCAATGACGAACAAATTAGACCGCTAGAAAAAATATGTTCAAAATACCAGACGATAATGATACTGGTTTTATATCCGAAGTCAGCTTGGAGATTACATTCGAATTGCATGGTCATTTGAAAGACTGTATGTCATGCTGCTGATAATTTATTTGCAGATGCAAAGAACTATTTCCCTCTGTATATAAACTTACACATGATTACAAGAGTAGAAAGCCACCAATATTAAAAAGAACTGTGTTAATCAATGAAAACAATTAAAACGTAAATCACAACAGCTGAGTACAAACCACCAATTCATTGTCTCCAGTGATTGCTAGACCTGCCTTACGTACATTTGGAAACTTGGCTAGGTCGGAAAATGTTGACCAAACATGATAATCATACAACGCCGATTCAAACCGCCTCTCCATTGATTCCCTCTGTTGTTTTAGAACGAGAGCAAATTGGCTTCAAAATGGCTATTTATGAAAGTGATCTGCTAAATGTTTCCAAAATATCAACTATACTGGTTGATAGACACACATGCAGCAAGTCGCATCGTTACTGAGTGTATATGAAACCATCAAGACTATGTACATTCATCATACCAATATAGAATGTACATAAATAGAACTTACACATCCGTCCAATTGTATAACATGAAATTATATATTTTGGTCTCACTAATGATAGTTAATGCGACGTTACTGAACATATTTTAGGTGTAGACTGCACTTTCACAAGCATGGTATGTGCATTTTAATAAATCAATCCCATTAAACAACATCCTGATTTTAAGGCATTTTAATCGATAGATTCATTTATTTAGTAATACGTGTACTTGATTTACAAACAAATAAATAAAAGAATTATTTTTTAAAAGTTAAACTTTAGATAGTTTATTAAATGGCTCCCAGTAACTCTCTTGCTGATGAAATATTATATATTTTTCTTTCTTTTCATAATAGAATATGACAAATGAAAACTCATTTAGGATCGGAATTACTTTCAACATCCTCCATCTGAGAATGCGAATGTTCCGGACATATTAACTTGGCTGGATATGTATTTAATGCTTCACAACATATATGTACAAACGTCTGCCATGTACAATGTTACTAATCATATATAACACCTGGATCCGTAAACTCTTGCAAAGGCATGATTGCATTTGGGTCTGAGAGGCATAAATCTCTTTTTTTATGAGCTTCCATGAACGTATCACGTTAAATGAGTGTTATTCTTATGTTTGTAGCCATTAGTTATCTAAGAATATTTACCTATTTGACTGCACTGGTGTATTATAGTGTTCATGAATTTGTCCAGCCAGGAAGCGGAACCTTACTGAAGATTGAATTGAAGGTAATTATTTTGCAAATAAAAGACAAATAATGTACCGCAGATTAATTTTTTGGGAATAAATTAAAATTTCCCTTCATGTCTGAAGAGCAGATGGTAAAATGAGTAAGATATAAGCCCAACAGAAAAATTATTAAGAGTCACTAACGCTTGTGTGATGTGTCTCCAATAACAATGTGTTACATTCTAGACATTTACCAAAACATCACTTAGTGAATATATTCTGAGACAATAACAAACGCCAGTAATTTGAAGTAATGTATAATTGAATTGCCTTGAATATGTTATATTTGTGACTCTTTATTATAATGTTGCAAAAGTTCTCTCTTCGTGTAATACAAGAAATTAGTACACCATAAAAACGCATTATCGTTGTCATGCTGTAAAAATAAATGATTGATTTTTACAAACACGTTAAAACAAAATAACAATCAAATAAACAACATGGAAAAGGTACTAAGCGCGAAATGCAGAAATTGTAACAAATAGGATATAAAGAATGCTATCAGAAATTGAACAATTCGAGTTAATAAGCTTCACAATGAAAGAGAAAGAATATAAATAGCGGAAGCAAAGTAAAGCAAACACCAAATATCGTCTGCTAAAATGTTAGTCTACAGGAAAGAAAAAAAAGAAAAAAAAAAAAAAAAAAACAAAAACAAAAAAACATATGATTGGTGCATTATGTTAAAGTTGTTAATTCTGTAAGCCTCAAGATTTCTTACCAACATGTCAGACAATGTTGATTCCTATCTAGATCATAGTTTGTATTGTTAAGGTTTTGTTTTAAAACGTCCTAAAAATTCTTGACATGCATCTGTTGTGACTGATTATCTCTCTTACAAGCAATGGATTGCCTGGTTTTGTCCTTGTCAAACTGACAATATAGCATTGTT